>BGPR01007852.1:25940-36655 GCA_013235015.1 Araneus ventricosus | reverse complement strand
GAGTTATTTAATTTTAAAATCAGGGAGTCCTTTGGTGGACACCCTGTATCTACACTCCAAATGATGGCATCTAGTATGGGATTCAACATCTTTATTGCCTGTCGACATGGAGATCATGTTGTACACATAATAAATCAATAAATCATATGCTCAGCAGATAATCACTTAACACATTAATCACTCCTGAATATATTCATATTACTATAATGTGCCTCTCTTCAGCATTCAACCGAGTGCACATGAGTTCTTTACTTCAGCTCCACAAGAATGTGTCCTAAAAAATGTGTGACACCTCACAGTGGGAGCGTCGCTGGTAGAACTAACTTTCTCGCTCACAGCAAGCAGCTAACTTGCAAGAAAGGTTAAAGGTTGAAGGAGGGTCCTCCCCCATCCGGCCAGGCCCGCACAGGGTTCAACGGACCGACCTCTCTTACTTTTGTGGGGAAGTTCGTAACAGAATGCGCAACTATTATCTGACAAAACTGCTAAGAAGTGAGGTACATATGCCACAACACATTCTTTCTCTTTCTTTGATGATTTTTTTTGCAAATACATTCCACATCTGTGCCCGATACTCGACGGATCTTCAGTGAAATCGGGTTTCGAACCTGGAGCCTTACCACTAGACCACTGCGGCATCTCGGTTAATTGTGTGCAAGAAGAAGCACTATTTAAAGTGGCGATTAATCTATCGTACTTCATTATTTTTTTTCATTACTTATCTATTCACGCTTAGTCTGTGAACTTAAAATATGATTCTTATCATATCTTTCCTAAGTTTACTATAAAACCAAAAAAGGAAGCTTAGTGTATAATGAAGAAATAATTTTATTTGTATTCCCTGCATTCCCTTTCTCACTCTAAAAATTATTTAAAAATTCTGATATTTTTGTTTTAAAAATACTTTTTGCGAAGGTCAAAGTTAGTTACACAGATAAAAAGTGATATAAAGAGATAGATGGTAGATTGATTAAAATTTATTAAATTGGTCTATTCGTTCTTGTCATTCGCTGATTTTATTGTTTCTTAATACAGGGTTAGTCTAAATGATTCATCGGGTTTTAAAACACGGTGTATTGAGAGGTTTACGACCTACAAAGACCGATGATACATGACAAGATACATACACTCCCCAAGTTTAAAAGCCCGCCTCGTGGCTCGCGTGCTCGCTAGATGGCAGGCCTATAGCTCCAATACAGGAGAAGAGTTTTTGTGTGTTGGAATATAAGAAGTGTTCTTCGGTTACGAGCGTTCAGCGCGCATTCCTACGCAAATACGGAAAATCTGCACCTGGTCATTTGTAGTATGTACCAGAAATTTGGTGAGTGTGTGTATCTTTTCATGTATCACCCGTCTTTGCACGTCGTTTACTTGTAAATAAACAGTCCTTTGAAATCCGATGAATCATTTAGGCTAACTCTGTATTTATCTGCGCTTTATTATTGATTCATTAACCATGCAAAACACTAATAATCACAAGATCTGAGTGATGATGATAATGGATATAGTTTTTAGTTTGAAAATTCATAATTTTTTTAATGAATTTATCAGACGATTGCGTGTGTAGCGACGGCAAATAACTGAAATCATAAAGCATTCCTTAATTATATAATTAGTTAAATCAGACACAGATTTTGATTTTTTTTACTAATAAATGTTTAAAAATCACTGCTTATACGTCTAGATACAAATATCACATCAAGCATATAGTAAAATGTCTCATGATTTATTGCTTGTTAATTGAGTTTTCACACCGTTGATGGACATTGTATCGTTTCTTTGATGATGTCAGCTGCCTTTTCTGCCACCATGATGGTCGGGACGTTGGTGTTCCCTGACGTCACAATTGGCATAATGGAAGCATCCACGACCCGCAGGCCTTCTATGCCTTTCACTCTGAAAGTATATCGAAGCTTTATTAATAATATGTAGTATCCCATAACAATAAGACCAAGATTATGAACTACAGGGTGTCATAAAACGATCCGTGCAACTTCAAACCGTTATTTAAAAAATAGAATTGGTTTACAACAAAAGTTTTTGCAGCTATGGGCAGAACTCAAAATGTTTTTTACCGTCTGTTTCTGCCCATAGATGACGTTGGACGACGCATAAAGAAAATATTGGAAATGGCGTCTCCCGAGAAGAGAGCGCAATGTGTTTTGGGTTATGTGTTGTTCTTCTGGGGTTATGTGAAAGATGTTGTGCACCGAACAAAAGTTCACAATGTTGTGGAATCGAAGCAAAGGATCGAAGCCGCTATAGAAAGATGATCAAGGCATGCAATAAAGTTCCAAGATAGAAAAAGAATATCGTAAGAGATATTTTCCCTATGTAATACCTATTATTTATGCTCCTTAGACAAGGGACGGATGCCATTGACTTTCAACTTTTCGAAGTCTCCGTAAACTTTTTCTACTCGCGACCCCCTTTTTGGATGGAAATTATTTTCGCCCATTAGATCCCATTTCCTGCACGTTTCGGATGCTAACCGACAGTTTAAGAGTATATAATAAAATTAAATGCTAATTTCTTACAATTATAAGAAAATGCGATTAAAAGACATTATAAATCGAATTTTTATCAAATTTAAGTGAAGACGACTTTTACTACCTATGTTCTCAAAAGTTGGGAAATCTGAAAATTTATTCCATTTAGTCCTTTGCTGAGTTTGGGAGGCTTGCTTGACTTAGATATTTGTTTCAGTGCCAGGGCCAATGCATTGTCTCTCAACCTGACCGTAAAACGGGACCTGTGACTGGCAACAGAAGCCGCTTAGAATACGGTTTAAGAGTGAGTTGTAGAAGGTTTGACTAATTTTGAGGTTACAGTAAAAGACTTCAAATAAAACGGTTTAACCGAAACCGATTCAAATTAGGGTGGTTTAAGGGGAGGGACCACATCGTAGTCGGATATGGGTTTGCATTTTACCCTTCTTGTGAGCGAAGAATGTCTGACAGCTGACGATTGGGTTAAGGCGACTCTTGATTTGCATGAAGAAGTTCCAAGACGGCTTCAGTATGTAATCTTCATTTTTATCAAATTTCAGGTCTTTATGATTATTCAGGTCTTTTTCTTTCTCATCATGATACGGAGAATCTTATTCCGCAGAATCTGAATTTTCTTTTATGGTTTCGCTGCAGAGAAGTCGGCGATCCCATCCGCTATGCGACATCTTGCCCATTGATCCTCTCTTGGCATATTAGAAAACTTTCTACTTCACTAGAAAGTCTGAGTTACTAAAGAGTCTTGGAAAATCCGAAAACAAGAAAAATAATAATAAACATGATTAAATTCATAATAGACAATGAAAACATAATGCGATTGGAATAAGTATTCACCTGCCTTTGTACAATAACTCTAGCTTAACATGCACTCAATACACTGACTATACAAAGTCCTTCCTTTCTCATAAATCTTTAATAGCAATCTTCCTATTCTTTGTATTCCACAATTAACAGGCTATGGCTCCCCATCTCTAATACGTTACTCAAAACCTGTGCATTGATGTAAGCCTCCTCATGTTGTTCGTCATCATCTACATTCATCATTTTTCTTTCATTCACACCGAGTTATTCAAGATTTTGTATATATTCCTTTATTTTGTTGTCAATTCTATGTGTTAACGCCAGCTTTGTAATTTCTTCATTCGTCATTCTTCTCTTTCTGTTATTTTTTTTGCAACTCAATGAAGTCCACCTACATCTATACGAACCCGGATAGGAGCCACATGAGCTCCAGAGACGGCGGTGTGGCATGGTGTTAAAGTGCAAGCCCTCCAGACCTTTTTGGGGTTGTTGTTTATGAAAAGGTTCGAAATCGAGACTTAAAAACAATTAAAATTTAAATATAAATAGTGGGTCGTGGATTTGGTCTGAATGAATTCCTACACCCATAACTTGATATAGTGGTTCTTTCAAAATAAGGAAATGAAAAAAAAGTTACTTGCAAGTTAAAGCAGCTACCGAGATTGAATCGCCAAGCAACCGAGATATATCGCCAAGATGGTGGTAAAATCTCGCCAAAAACGTTTGCATCCCTATAAAAACGTGCAGTTCTGTAGTTGTATCATTTTTTTGCTCGCGTATTTACGTGTTGTTTTTGTTTTTAAATTAGAATTGGTTTGAAAAAAGAATATGGAGGCCTTTCTAGGAGGATGCCATTTTTTTTTCTCTTGACCGAATCAGATCGGCAATAATTTTAGACCATCTTTTACGGCAATTTTCATTTCTTTTTTTGATTACGGATTGAAACGAACTTTGGAATGAATAGGGGATAATATCCTTTGTTGCTGAAAATCCCCAAACCCCCCCAATCAAATCAAATCATTAGAATTGGTTTTTGAAAAATATTACTTGTTTTTTTTGTGAATGAAGTGGGAACCTTACAGATTTTTTTTAACTAAAAGAACATGCTTTTTTAACTAAAAGAACATAGTAGCTTCTCTAGAACACTGAACTTACGAGGTTGGCGAAATCCGAAAGTCGCCAAGTAAGCTCGATGGCCACTTTAAAGTGCAAGTATCGAAAAGATATAAAAAATGAGTAGATTCGATCTTTGACCGGGATATTAATTACCTTAATTGTGGATCGACAACCGTGGTGGGATCATCAGGATCTCCCATTTTAGCTGTTCCCACTTGATGACTGAGCGTTACGACTCCACCTTTAGCCATGCACGAGAAATAACTGTCTTCATCTCCAAAAAACTGCTCGCATCCGGGAAAGCGAGTTTCAAAAGGCTTCGCTCCGACTTTCTGCATGGGTCCACTTGTTGAGATCTTGTTGCAAGTTTTCATAGCTATGCATCAAATGAAAAACTTAAATTAAAATCAAATATAAAATAGAACAATTTTTGAACTGTAATGGAAACGCCTAAGAAGAGATTTCTTCTGACAGAATTAAGAAAAACGCCAATGATACTATGCTTCTTATTTATTCTTTTTTCTTCTTAGATGCGTAAAGAAGATAATTCTATTCTTAGCTCTTTGTAAATTATAATTAAAAGCATTCTCGCGAAACTATAAAGTCTAGCAGTTTGTGAACGGAAAAACAAGAAATGTCAATGTTAAATATCACTTAGATATTTACTTCCTTTTCTTTATCAGTATCTATTTTTCAGGAATAATAGATACTAATAAAGAAAAGTTTACTAAATATTATGTCATATATTGCAACTGATACGAAAAAAAACTTTGTGTATTAAACAACCCAAATTAAAAGAATGACAAATGCTTTCTTATCGCATTATACACAATTTCATTTTCAACTGTAAAGTTATATTTAATTGCCTGCAATATCCCTTCTGATTATCGTAGAAAGAAAGTAAATAAGTCCTGTGACCTGAAAAGAAAGGTCGGTAGAATATAGGTCCTGAATGTAGGTTTAAAATAATTTTATTTGGATAAAGGTTTACTTTTTGTATTGAAAAAAATTCCTTCCAGCAACTTGGAAAGCAAAGGTAAATTCGTTTTGTTCGGATATATAAAGAAAGGACATTTCCCTTCATTCGTCATTTCCTCCTCTAATTTAATAAGCTTATAGCTATAAGAATGAGGGATAACTGTGTAACTTAGTGTTTTCAAGGTTTTATTTTTCTGTGTTTCCATAATATTTTTATAATGTATAGCAAAATAGCAATCCTTCCTAATGCTCCTGTAAATTTTTGTAAACTTGTTGCGTTTTTAATTAGGCAGCGGTCTTGAGAATTGTCAAGTTTTAAGAGAGGTCACCCCCTCGGGTGTTGTGATTTTTCTTCCACTTCATGTCCGCGTCACTGCCTAAATAACCATACGGTTATAGTTGCAGGGGCATGGAATGGTGTTATGTTATGTTATAAGAATGAGGAAGAGAAGAATGAAGAAGAGGGAAGGAGGAAGAGAATGTAGTTGAGGAGAGTTTTCTAATGAGATGTTATATGTATATGTTAAAAGACTGTCGAAGTTGAAGGTGAAAATTACTTTTTAACCTATAATTTCTAAGTACAGTAAAGCACCGTTTATACGTCTAAGACGTATAATCGGAGCAATTACAATGCATACGAATGAATCGGGACCATGATGAAGCGACGTAAATATGAGAAATGTATAAAAGGTACTTTATAGTAATTGCAGTTATGGAAACATTTTCAATGCAAAAGTTGCTCTTTATGATAACATAATAATTCGTCTAATTTGAATTATCTTTCTATTTTCAATCGTAAGGGAGTTATGGGGAATGAAAATTTCCATCAACCGCCATTTCCGCCCACTTTGAGCTGGATCTACGAATTCAACTCAGATTTTCACCCTCCTTACAACATATCGCTTGCCGGTTGAAATCCAATGAAAATTAATTATGTCCAATGCTTATCGTTATGGCAAGATTACGCAGAAGAAGCGTTATATATAAACGTTTGAACGCCGGTTGTCTTTGGGTTCTAGGGACCAAGATCACCTGAAAGTTTTCCGAAGTAGTGTCATCAGAAGCATTCAATAGATAGTATTATTGTAAAGAATCTACTAAAGTCCGTTTACCTTCTACAACGATTTTAAGATCGTCAGGGTCATCAAAATAGTTAGGATCAATGGCCGGAGAGTCATAGGGGTCGGCGGATTGCAGTCTAACTGTTCCTCTACTTTTGGGTTGCAATAACTGGTTCAAGCAGACGTACATTGGCTTGTCCTCATATGGACTGTAGAATTTGTTGTAGACCTGTGGGAGGAAACAGCACTTTAGTCATAAGTGGTACAATAATATCGAAACGAAAAAGTATTTAATTTTGTGAGCGCCATTACGAAAGATTAAGGGGTCTATTCTGGTACCCCAGGTGGGGTTGGGAGACGTCACTTTTCCCGTTGTTAACGTGCGGAAAAAGTGACGTCTGCAAATACGCATTTGGTGTAATAAAATACCTTACTCAAGAATTTTTTAATATTTTTATGTTATTTTAAAATGCTTACATCTAAAGAGCAAATGTATCAAGATTTTCGCAATGATTGCTTGGAAAGCGGTCAAACAGATTGTAATTTCGTAAATTGCAGTAAATAAAGCAACCTCTTAAACAATGAATGAATATGAAATTCCGGAAAACTTAATATAGCTGTAAAGACTTGGCAGCACTAATTATTTTTATAACTTTATTCTGAAGAGATTCTAACTGAAGTTCGTTTGAAGCTATACATTCACGAGCGTTCCGATCCACACCATTTGGAGCGCATCGCGCCGAAACCCATTTTCAATGCCAAAACCCGATGATAATTGACGCAGTTTGGTCGAAATGTTTGGATTTTCATCCGGTCGTGTTTCCTATTCAGCACGTTAGATCATAAAACTGAAAAACGATCGTGGGTAAGAGAGCCTCTCTCACGAAAGTGAAAAATACAAAATGGAGAAGGGGAGTGAAGCTTTCTCGGGAAAGCGGGATTAGGGGTAGTAATAGTAGAACTAGGGGTTTGAAGTCAGCGGTTGTATGACTTGCTATCTAGGAATCTGCCAAATTCTTTTACACATTCGCTGCGGTATACGAATTAGATACAAGGTCCAAGAAAGAGAAAAAGTAACCGTGCTCACTCTAGACAATTTATAAATCAGAAAAGAAAGATGTGAAAGCATTCTGCGGACATCTATTAATATATTTAACTTACTAAATTTGTTATGCAAGTCAAATTACAGTGCTCAGCGAAGATCCCTGAAGGACGAGATATCTCGTCCGTGGCAATTAAAGTGTTAAACTTCAAAATTTCCTAACAAAGTATATCCTAATCTAATGAAAGAAACATTACTACCAGGTTCAAGTCAATAAACTGATCTTTATTCCTTCACATCTACTAAAATACAAAACCTATTGTCATACTCTACAAGATATGATGTTTAAAAGTTACCACTAAATAAGCTCCAGTGCGTCTGCTTATCTTATTTTTATTTATAGTTTCAAAAGGATGCGATTCACCTCACAGGTCGTGTCGTTTGCATAGAGTCTCCATGAATGACCAATTTAAATGGACGGGCTGAAAACTGGAACTCTCTGGTGAGACGCGCTCCAAATGGAGTGGAACGGTACGACTGTGAATGTTCAGGTTAAGAAGTTCGAAGAGGACCCCTTCCCTTAATTTCCCAAAATTATTTTGTTACTGCATAAAAGCATAATCTGTAAATGCAAAATGTAAACAACAGCGTATCGATTATCGACGCGTTTTTAATGGATGAATAAATAAGCGATTTATTAGTTTTATATTTTTGATTTCTTTATCAAAAAAAATAGTTTTCAATCTATGTTTGCGGCGGAGTTTGTGAATCAGACGTCGTCCGATAAATTTGATAAAAATCTGTCAGTTTTGCATATGATTTTAAAGAAGAGAAATTTCAATCTGTTGAAATACAAAACTGAAAATTTTATCCTATGGTGAATCATTTGTGAAGTCATTTCTAGTATACTGTAAATGTAGTAGCACGTCGTCTTTAGACCTTTTCGAACAGGTAACTTTTTAGAACACTCAGATCAACTTGGCGCACTTTAAACGCCATCCCATTTTTTCCTACACTGTGCTTATTTAATTATATAAAACTTTATTTTTTATAGTGTAATAAGATTAGGGGCTTGAGTGAATGGATAATATACACATTAGTGTCCGAATTTTAGCACTATCCTCTTCGTTAACTGGATTTCCTACACTTCAATCTCGAAATCGATGAACTCGTACCTGTCCACAAAGGGTTAATGAAATCGATTTCGCTCATCAGATAGTAGTAGTTACAGATGCAAAATGAAAATGGTTATGCTGCATTTTCTTGAAAATCAATGAAATGTTTGGCACTTATACCTGCAGTTTGTCCACTTCAATAGGAAAAAGAACACAACTATAATAGCCTGAAGGAAAAACATTTAAAATCAGATTGAAAATGGTTATGCTACATTTTCTTGAAAATCAGTGAAATGTTTGGCACTTATACGTGCAGTTTGTCCACTTCAATAGAAAAAAGAACACAACTATAATAGCCTGAAGGAAAAACATTTAAAATCAGATTCGTAATTCTTTTTTCTTTCATAGAAGCTTACCTCGGGCGTGAAACCGAACTGTTTTTCTGGCATTTCCTTTGGTATTTCCCCAATGTATATCTCGTAGTCCGGAAAATCCACAACCGGGGAGACAGACTGGGTGTTCAGGAATGACATCGATGAAATAAATTCCGGTGACGCCAAGGGTCCTGCAATGGGAATTCATTGTCAATCGAAAGCTGGACATTCTCCGCTTTTCCAATCCACGATTTGTGGAGCACGAGAAGGCAAAACCTTTCGTCAGTGTGAAATCCCGATGAAAATTGGCGAGGATAGACAGCGCTGTTGGAATTCCAACCAATATGAAATCCATTGGAATGGAAGGCCATAGAAATGAATTATGGTTCTTCGAGACGGCGATAAATCACCCGTGTGTGGGGAAAGGGGGGAAAGTGCGTGGGAATCAGTCTCGGACTTTGAACCTTCTCAAAACGAACTTCGGGGCCTCCGTTGAGTAACTTGTCTAAATCTATCGACTGGAATACAAACCAGTTGTTGGTACAAATGGACTACTTGTGAATGCCCAGCTTAATTAATTTAGGGCAAATCCGTAAGTCTCCCATGATTCATATCTAAATCACCTTGGTCTGGAGCATTCTCCGTCCGATGTATATGAGTGAAGATCGCTGCAATAGCTCGAGTGCTGAGGCCGGAATCCTAACGGCCATCACCGCCAAAGCCCGAATCCTTCGGAAGAAGCCACCACTATCATCAGAAGAGGGCAAGCCCAAGCCATTATTTGACCCACCGGGAAAGCGATATCCCGCTTACTTTCCAGGCGGATTCTCATCCACGTACTCGTGGTGCCCCAAATGGGGTAAGTGTCCCATAATTACCATTTATTTCACCTTTTATTTGTTTTAGCTCTTAAATCTTCTTAGTGACTTAAATCAGGACTTCTTAAGCTTTTTCCATTCGCAACTCCATTTCTATCAGAAAAATTCTGTCGCGACCCCAGAGTTGGAACAGGAATAAAAAAAAGAGACACTATATATAATCAGTGATAACAAAATGGATATTACGTTAAAAATATAAAAGTTTCGATAAATAGCAGAAAATAAAAAGAATTGTTAAAATATCTTTTATCAGCATAAATTTTTAACAATAATTTTGTTTATAAATGTAGAAGGACTAGAAACAAAAAGTTTGCTTGAACGTTTCTGCAATCGCTATATTCTTTTTCTCAATCCCACCTGGCTTAAATGATGATCACGACAATGGATGAAAAATTGAGGCAGTTCAACTCAAGAACTTATTTGAAAGCAATGATTCCTGAAATGTTAACTTCCATACTCTTGCTCTGATATCTGCATTGGAAAGATAGTAGGAAATAAAAATCATGTATAGTAAACGCCACAAATGTGAACTTCCCCATTTCGCAAAGTGAAGTCCGTATCTACACGTTTGTAGGCCAAAACAGATGTTTCGCCCCCTCGCCTCTCAAAAAAGTTAAATCATAATTTTTAATTTAATATACAATAGTTTATTTTTGAAATATATATGCACTTAATACAGTACTTGTAATCTTTGAACCACATTAAATTTTTAATTCAAAATTACACTACTTATGAAATAACATAATAATAACACCTACAAAAATACTCCATTTCTTGAAATCGTCTGAAATACTTAAATACTCCATTTCTTGAAATCGTCTGAAATACTTAAATACTCCATTT
>BGPR01007852.1:0-25840 GCA_013235015.1 Araneus ventricosus | reverse complement strand
ACTCCATTTATTGAAATCGTCTGAAATACTTAAATACTCCATTTTTTGAAATCGTCTGAAATAATTAAATACTCCATTTTTTGAAATCGTCTGAAATACTTAAATACTCCATTTCTTGAAATCGACTTTAATACTTAAATACTCCATTTATTGAAATCGTCTGAAATACTTAAATACTCCATTTTTTGAAATCGTCTGAAATACTTAAATACTCCATTTCTTGAAATCGTCTGAAATACTTAACAGAACTTCTCCGTTCTCGGGTTTATCCGTGAATAGATTTAAAGGGTGATTAAAAGACAGATCTTTCTAAATCTCTATCAATTTGGTTGCTATTTCGTCTGTATATGCGCCCTAGGCCATGACCCAGTTTTGCTCTTTGGAAAATCTGGCCGTGACTACCTGTGATTAAATTCACACATTCAATTTTGAAAAGAGATAAGGACTGCCACAGGAGTTTATTCTGTTGATTCATCTGAATATCTAGAAATGTAAATTTATAAAAGTTGTCTTAATGCCTAAGTTGCAAAATTTGCTAAAAAATCCTATTAAAAAATTCCTAAATTCATAGTTCTTTATGTCCTGCTGAAACCATAGATAAGAATTTAACTTTGCAAATTTTGGTTTGTACTAGTCTCTAATAGTATTGTTTCAGTTCTCATGTTTTGTGTATAAAGCAAAATTTCGACGTTTCAAAAAGAAAGTCGTTTTGTTATGGTTAAAAAATGAAGTTTATAAACTTGTTCACGCTCCTTCTTCTTGCTGTAATCTGAATTCAGCGACAGATGGCGCTGTTCTTGTTTACTTTGTAATATTCTCAGTTCATTAAAAATACAGTTTAGATGATTCTCCGATTCCGAAACCCTCCGCGCTTTTGCGCATGCTCCAGGTGGAGTTGATTTCATTAAAATAGGGTGAAGTGAGAAGTGGAGGGGGAGATATTTACATTTTAATGAGCGTGACTTAACAAAAAACTCCAGAAATGCGCTCATCTTGCTGATTGCCTATCCCCCGTTTCCGGAGTAAAATCGTCAAAAAGTGCTAGTCTTGGCTTTTCGAAACGATCAGTACAATCTGTGACAGAGGTGGGGAACCTGCGGGAGTGCGGAACATATTAAAAAACAAAGAGAAATGAACAGGACTCCAAGATTTATTTGTTTATTAAAATATTAAATAATTTTTGTGGTTTTAAGAAATAAAATGGGATTACTCCAACAGGAAGAATTCTCCCATAAATCCTTATGATCAATGGCCGCTAGTCAGCACAGTAGCAAGTACAGTAGAGTCTCGATAATTCGAGGTGGACGGGACCGGGCCTACCTCGAACTATCGAAAACTCGAATTATCGAAATCTTCAAATTTAATAAATAAATAAATGGAAATAAAAGCAATTTTTAAATTTCAGTGTAGTATATTTAAATGAAAAATGTACTTACATATTATTACATTACTGCTGATAGCAACAGGTTAATTATATCTTAAAATAATTGTCAATTGTTTTTTTTTAAACACATTGCTCCTATATATCGATCTTTTATATATATCCCGTTTCCTTTGGGAGGGGGCATTTCTGCAGGTGGCTTCGGGGTGCGCAGTGGACATACGACCCGTCGAACAACAATAAAAACCAGATGCAGTAATTCTTTCACGTGTTGTGTATGCGTTGGTCATTATTTGGGAGTTAATCTGATATCTTTCCCAACTCGGATTTGTGGAAAACTCGAACAAGCGAGACTCGAATTATCGAGACTCGAATTATCGAGACTCGAATTGTCGAGACTCGAATTGTCGAGACTCGAACAATCGAGACTCGAACAATCGAGACTCGAACAATCGAGACTCGAATTGTCGAGACTCGAATTATGGAGACTCTACTGTAGTGCTGCAAAACTTTCGGTGGTATTGGGTTTTTAACAAAGTCCGGCATAATGCGATGTGCATTTTTGATATTAAATTTTTCGCTCAGCCGAATCTGTGAAAAAAATACGATTTTTTGAAGGTCTACAACGTTTATCTTTACTTAGAAACATTTAATAATAATGATTGTTCCTTCCTTTTATAGAGTTTTAACCGAATAAAATTTTAGAAAATTATATTTAGAAAATCATCCTGTTTTCGAAGAGTGATTTCTAACCATAGAAAACGAATATTCAATAAACAAAACACGTTTTTGTCGAGGCATTGTGAAGTGAAACAGAAACCCATAAATCAAGAGTTATCCAAACACAATCATCAGCTGTCAAACATTCTGAAAGCGATGGAAAGCCAAATGCGGAAGCGAAGGCTAAAGTCGCTCTCCAAACGCGTCTGTGATACTGCAGTTCGAGTGCCTCTAAATTGAAAGGAAGAAAGGGTTGCTTTTTTCTACTGATTTATTTCACAGCGTTGCTCATTGCGCGAGTTTTGATCCTTCGAAGGGGCAAAACTCTCTGCAGCTGAAACCTGTGTCTCTCTTACGTTGTTGACTGATTTTCCGTCTTCCTTTCACGTTTTCATTACTCTTTTGCCCTTTTATTGATTATTGAGCTCTAAAAGCGGAAAAGTAATCAAATATAAATAAAAACGAAAATACAAGCTTTTAAAATAATTTCAGGGAGAATTGCATGATACAGAAGTATTGCAATTCTAGCATACTATTTATAAAACTGTAATAGAATTTAAAAATTGTTTATACCTGTTCTGTTGTTGATATATTGATGAATGTTTTTAGGATCCATAAGTTTCTGTTTGACTGATTGAATTTTAGGACTAAGAAGAAAAGGTAAAACTGCAGCGCAGTGGTCATGGAAATTATTTCCCACAGGTAAATCAGCAATGACTGGAATCTATAAAGAAATTAAAATAGAATAAAGCTAATTGGTTATCTTATAATAAACTATACCATTAAAATATTTATTTCACGAAAATGTTATGCTTTCCTTGAATAATAAGATATTTTAGAAAATTATTGATATACAAGGTGATCATAAATTATTGGAACCATCTCAAAAATTAATAATAATAAAATAAACTAATGATGTCGCAACTACAGTTTTTTTTAAATGAGAGAGCAAATAAGAAAAGTTTTTTCAGATAGGTGGTGTATCATTACGGCGTTCTAAATTTGTTACAGCGAGAGATTTCCATACACAATGGCTACCGATTAGCAGAAGCCGACGGGCGATTTCTGGTTTCCTTTTTTAGTTTTTCTTGAATATCTCGAAAACTATCTAGTTTTCGAATTCCTACTGAATTAACAAATTAAAGAGCGCAAAATTTCCTAAAAATGCTTGCTTTTATTTTTCTTCTAGCGTTAATAGTTTCGCAGATAATGGCTCTCAAAAATGGGAGATACCCCATAATTTACGACCACCTAGACCACCGTAATGGGACGTTAACTATCTGAAAAAAAAATTTAAAATGCTCTCTCATTAAAAAAAAAACGGAGTTGTAACATCATTACTTTTAAAAAAATTAATTTTTGAAATGGGTCCAATGATTTATGACCGTATTATATTCAGATATATGAAAGCTTTCTTAGATTCTGGCCAAAAAAAATCTTTTTAGTGGTGCATAAAGGTTTTCTCCCCATTTTGACTGCTAGTGAAACTTTAGCTTAACGTTTTATTAATATTTTTTTCTATGGAAGTTTTTAACCATAACTATTAACCATGTCTTCTTTCCTGAGTCCCATGAAATAAGAATACAGAATTAGAGTCTATCACGTACACTGATTTCGTGGCTGAGTGAAGTACTACGTACAGTCTCGCAAAAAAAGCCACCCCGCATTATTTTGCAGTCGTTCATCGTGTATTAAAACAAAATGTACCAATTTTCAGAAAATAACGTCTAGTAAAAGGTTTCATGTTTAAAATTTCCATAAGGGGTCATTTACATATTTATAATAGCACTAACTTCAAAATTTCCAATGGAAACACATATGTTTCTTAACAAATTTCGAAACTACATGAAAAATTATGCTGGAATACCAAGTTTCATCATCCCAGCATTCTTTGTTTAAAAATCTCATGCACTGATTTCGTGGATAATTGAAGTACTACGTACATCTGCCAGTCACTTTTTTCCCAACATTCGTTTTAAACATCGCATCAGACCATCGAATACGGTATTATGGTCTGTTTTCCCTTCAAAAATTTCCAATTCCGTTTGACATTCATAACAGAAGGAGAATTGTTTAGGAGTTATTTTTTTAATTAATTCTTTTGAATAATATTTTAAACTTCTTAAAATGAATATTTACTTATGAAAAAACATTAGAATAATCATGGGAATTATTCCGTTTAAGACTGGGACAAATCGGGGCCCTTTTCCAAGACTGAAAAAGAAATAAAACTTGCTTATACAGGGTATCTGGCTGCTTTTTATTTACTTGATAAATAAGTGTTTATATTTTATGAATAATTTTATTCAATTTCAAATGAAAGGTGTGCGCTTATCTTCCTGGCCCATGATTCTGGAATAAAAATCAATTTGTTTATATGTCCTATTGAGAAAGTTTGGTATTTTGTTTCTTACTGTCAACTTCTTTGGGTATTGATGTGGGTACAAGAAGTTCATTATCATGGTAAATTTTTTGTTTGCCTATTAAAACTCCATTATTCTAAACTACATATATCATACGTATCTCGATAGAATTCAAGAATTTAAAGGTACATGAAAACCAAAATTATTTGAAAGAATGTGCTTTTCGTCTTCATTATTCTTGCCGGAAGTCAGAACGGTTCTTATGAACTTCGGAAATGTACCATAAGAATTTCAGGCAATTATCAATTTATAACTTACTTTGAACTTCTGGAGATGTTCCTTGGGTCCAATTCCTGAAAGCATGAGAAGTTGCGCCGTGTTGGTTGTTCCGGCCGACATGATTACTTCCTTCCTGGCTTTGACTGTGTGCGTAGTGTTCTGGAAATCGAATTGGACGCCAACTGCTTTGCGTTCCTTCAGAACCACCTAGAAGTAGGAACAGAAAATGTCAGCTGGAAGAAAAGTTAATTTTTGCTAAATACCTTAACGTTGGTTAGGTTTCTAGAAAACTTTCATATATTTAAGAACTGATTTGAGTTTAGAAATTTCCAGCACAGGTCACCTTTTGCACAGTTTGTTTCTGTTACAGCAGAGAAACTTTTAGCAACACATGAATTATAATAGAAATAAAAAAAATCACTCGATGTAAATAATATTATTCTGTGATACGTATTAGAATACAGAAAGGATGATAAACTTCTTATTAATTATTTTAAAGGGAAATCTTCCATTTTAAAAGTCCAGTTTTCTATTTAAAAAAGTCCAAAACCTCAAAAATCTATTTCAAACTGTTTGGACGAGCCTGATTAAAGTTGAAATAAAATAACTAATAGTTATTTGAATTTAATTAAAATAAGAAATGCAAGTTATCCAAGGTATATATGTTTAAATAAACCTATTATTAAGCCTATTAAATTAAATTGTAAGGAAAAGAGTGTACATTGTACAGTCCATCAAGATGTAAACTTTTGGTTCGAAAAGAATTTATAGAGTTTCAGTGAGCGATGTTTGAAAATCATTAAATGCGTTTTAATAAAAATGAAAGTGAAGCAGTAAACTAGTAAAAGATTCACAAATTGATTCTGCATATTACCGGAAGAATATTCTTAAATTGTTCCTGTTTAAACTTTTAATGGGTGAAATTCCACCCGGACAAAGGAACAGGCCTGACCATCTGTGACGAATCGTCTTGTGGGTGTACGTGAATGCAATCCAGTAAGCAGGATAAAAAAATAAAGCTCTTTATTTTACGGATATTTTAAGCAAAGAAATGTAGCACAAGTATTAAAACAGCACTTCGAAAAATTCACAACAGAGATAATAAATCTCAACACAGCGCTCAAAGGTTTCTTACTAGCTCACCAGCTTGCTTGCTGATCAAAATCCAACTAATTCCTCTCAACGAGACGAGAGATGAGGAGTACGTCGTGGCCCGGAGGCCAACGTACCTCCAATCGACGAAAACTTTGGATAGAAGGCACTTAGGATCTGCAGAAGTGCGAGGATTCCCAGAATCTAATTTGGAAAGGCAGCGAGGTCTTGTTCCGTTGCTGGCAGGAGTAATTGTAGGTTTAACGGAGCTCATGGCCCCGAAGTGGCCATCTCCACTTCGGGGCCATGATTGGTGACAACAGCTTGGCTTTTAATAAAATGCCATGAACTGTGAGAGTTCGTTGCGAGGAGAGCAGAGGGATCTCGTAAGAGAGGAGCAGGTCCACTTGTGATGAAGAGGTGTTCGCAGGCTTCTCCCGTATACAGTGCTGAGAAGAACTAGTTGAAGCACTTATGCTAATCTGAGGGTAGAACGTCGTTGGTTGAATATATAGTCCTTCCTGATATCCAATAGGCAAGCGGTATTTGGGCCGGGGTGTGGCTTTGTGGAGCTGTGAGTGGCAGAGATCGTCAGAGTGTCGATTTTAAGAGATTAAAATTAAATAATTAAATTGAGTGAAATTTTTGGAAGCTAATGGAGAGGGTTGAGGTTAAAGAAGAATATTTCTTGGTCTTCTGATCTTTGGATCTGGGGTGTATTTGGTGATGTTTTGGATGGCCAAATTATCATGGTCATCGAGATTTTTAAAGAAGTTAGTTGCTAATTTAGTGATGAAAGAGTTGAAAGTGGGAAAATCAAGTGAACGGTAGATGTCTCTATTTTTCATGTAAAATTTAGCGTTGCAGATGTTTCTGATAATTATGTTTTGTTGGGTGGCAAGGATTTTTAAGTTGTCGTTGCTGGCAGGAGAGGGCGGAGTCGATTTTAGTAGATTTGATAATGGTGTCTTAGCGGCCAATCAGCAGACGTTGCAGGATGGAAAGCGGGAGAGAGGAAGAATCTTTCTTGACAGATATTGCAGTAGGAGCACTTTTTAATTAAAAATTTGGAGAAGTAGATTAAATCTTTCATGTTTGTCTTTTCAGTATTTTTGCTGCTTGCTAATTTCTAAGATATTTGGGAATTCTTTGATGGCATTTTAAAAAATTTTTAGTGCGTTTAAGACATCGGAAACTTCGCTCATGTCTTGATTCGGGGGTTAGTCGTTTGGGACGCTGTTCACTAGGGGAAGAGAAGAATGCGGTTTTGGAGTGTTTTTGTACTTTTTGGGCGTACGTCTGTTTATTTTTATTTACGGTTATGTTGGGGAACATTGGGCATCCTCCCCAGGAGGCAAGGTGTCCTGTTTCGAAGCAATTTATGCATTTTGGGCTTTCTATACGGGTTTTAAAGCAGCAGTCTTTAGTTTCGTGGTTTTTTAAAGCATTTTATGCAACGAGCTTGGCACATACAATTTCTGGCGCTATGAAAGAATCTAGAACATTTGAAACAAATGGCTGCTTTATTTTTCTTGAGGTAGCTTTCAATTTTGACATTTAAGTGGTTGATACTTTTAAGGTTGTAAATGTTGGAGTAGTTACCTATTTTGGCAAGTTTAACAAGGAAGATAGGATGGAAGGTTTTAAGTTTAAAGTTTCTAAGTTGGCTGATTCTGATGACTTTGAATTTATTATATTCTAGGTCTTGTTTAATGAGGTCCTTATTGTGATCAGTTGGGAGTCTTTTGATGACTATCTTAAGGGGCCTATCTTCGCTTTTTTCCGATAACACATATTCTTTATTTGTTTGTTAAGATAATTAATAATATTAACTTTATTTTTCTCTGTATCAGCAGTGATGCTAATGTAACCTCTGGCTAATTTGTGTGTAGTTTTCGGGAATTTACTGGCTATTTCTTGCAGAGTTAAGTTATAAATAGATTCCATGAGGAGATTTATTGCTGGGATATTGTTAGCTGTTTCTTTAACTTTAACGTTGTCATTTTGCTTGTCAACTTCCATTAAATTATCAAATTTGTTTTCTGAGAGGATATCAGAGGTTCCTTCTATTTTACGAATTTTGGCTGCTTTTTTAGGGGAGACTATCTTAAATTCTTCGTTAGAAGAACAAGTGCTCCTTACCTGCGCTTCACTGTGGTGCGCTAAGCACCGAAATTTTGGGCAAGGCCCAATTCTATAGGTCTCGACTTCCAGTAGTTCGATTTTGTCTCGCTTCTGGCGAGTTTTATCTGGTGCATTCAGTAGAATATCCCTGTCCTGCTTTGTGTGAGGCGTCGATTTGTGCAATGCAGGATTTGTAATAATTATCAAGTCGAGTCCACTGTGAGTCTTTTTCCATTAGTACTAGGCAGGTTTTCTGATCGGGGGATTGGCTACTGCCGGATCCATTAAAGGAGTGAGAATTACAGCTCAGCGAAAGTTGGCTAACAATCGAAAGTCGACTTCCTTCCCAGGAACTGGGAGTCGAGCGACCAGAACGACCTTCTCCATCCATGGCTGGAGAATCGAAATACTTCATCAATCTAATATCTATCTAACTAACTCCTCTTGGCTTGAGAGCTTGCTTTTATACTTTTTCAACAGGAAGTGACGTCATTACGAAGGAAGTGACGTAATCTCCAGAAAGTTCATGAAGCCATAGGTTGACAGTTCAAGGTCTTTCTTGAAAATTCCTTCTGTCGCCAAAGTCGCCAACTTTATAGCCAAGTCACCAAAATGGCCGCCAAATGTGTCGCCAAGTTTATCATATTTAACATATTAGTTGTTTAATTGTATTTTTTTGTGTGTGTTCATATTTTCAGAATGTATAGACGCTCTCTGTAAAATGAAGAACATAAATGATTTTATAAATATATTCAAACCTATTTAATTTCTAAGAGACAACATCAGAAATTAAATAGATTTGAATTTAATTTCTAATTTATTAAACAAACTTATTCGAATTACTTTTCTAACATGAGCTCCTCCTACAATATCGAGGTTCGTGCGATTTTCTGCTGGCACAAGATAGGCTTTTGCCGTGCTGCATCTCTGTTTATTTCTTATGGTGCACTGGAAATCATCAAAGCCTAAATAGAATAAATACGAAAAAATTGAAATGCAACCTGATTTTTCTTCTGTCTCCAAATAAATAATTCATCAATTCTTTAGAGACAAAATGAAATTTATTTGTAATTAGCAAAATGTGTCAAAACAAATGCTTTAACTCATAATCCATGTGAATCGATTTACGATTGTTAACTCTTGACTCTTCAGCAATTGTTGATCATTATATTTTAATAATTAAACGAACAGCTTCAAATACGAAATATTTGGAACTCGAACCTAGCTGATATAACTCAAAGTATTTTAGTAGCTAGAATTTTAATGTAAGTTCAGGAGTTTTATTGTCTGTTTTATCATTTGTATCTAAATTTTCAGGAAGTGTTTTCCTTAATTAAACGGAAATTATATACGATTTCTGCTTTAGAAGACTCTAATTTCCCTCCTTTATCCTCGTCATTGGGTTAATTTAAAAGTGTACTAGATTACGTCCGTGTTATATTGTCTGGTGTTGGCGCATGGTACGGTCTTCACAGGTCGAAAATTGCGGGTTCGATCATCGGTCAATGTCATGGAGCGATAATGATTATGATAGCCCATTGAGTCAGTCATATAAAACCAAGAATGTAAAGAACTGTCGTAGATATCTGTACGATCTTGTTGGAGTATAGATCCTCCGCAGAGGGGAAGTAGATAATAATGTATAATAATATATAAAGAAATATATTGATCATGATTTTATCGTTAGAATAATACTTCTGGTGCATTCCAGCATCCGGAAAACAACTTTACCTGTTTGCCGAGCGCCATTCGAATCGACTATTTTGTATCCTAGTTGCTGCGCTGCTTCCAGAATTGGATCTTTGTACTCTGCGTGATATCCGGGTCTCTCGACGGTCATGGGGCCACCTGAAGCATGGTAACCTGGAAAAAGGAAAGGCTTTTCAGAATCCTTCTTAGTCGAAAGAAGATTATAAAATAACTAGAAAATCATTCGCCATGGTATGACGGGTGCAAATTGCCTCTTCAGCAATGCGGAACTTCAGCATTTTTTAAAAACACGTGAAAGCTATCCGTATTTGTAGAAAAAATCATTCTAATTTCAAATATGCAAGTGAAATTTTACAGAAAAATTTATTTATTTAAATATTGAGAGCGAAAGATGCACTGAAATAACAGGAATCATGATGCAATCCGAAACGCACTCTTATTGGCCGAGTAGATTCTGACGTCAAGGGTGCCTTCCTTCGCATACTTCTCTTTCGCTAGTTCTGTACTCTGCTTTGAATCAAGGCGTTTGTACCAGCTAACATTTTAAAAGTGAAGTTTTTAGCTAGTTTTTTCACAAGGGGTGGGATGACATAGTCCCATTGCCCATCAATGGTCTTCCGTATTCCCCGAGATTCTTCCGCGAATCGTATTGTCAGCCCTTTATTTGAAAATGCCTTGAAAGAATGTGTATCTTTCTGAATGCAACAGATTTTCCAACAATCAGCACTGAAATGTGACACACTATTCTGTAGTATTTTTATGGATCTCTTTGAAAGCTTCGGAACAAAGCAAGCTACTCACTTTCTATCAGTAAAATCCTGATCGCTTACTTATTTTATTACAAGGGAAGTTACAGAAATGTTTTGTCAGTACATGTGTCTGTAATTATTCAGTTCCGACAAAGAAACTGGACACAAAACGCCGGCTCGTAAATTATCTCATAAGAAAAGTTGTTTTGACCTTCCCTTGAATGCATTCAGTTAGCGGAACAAGGCTCTATACTATACAGAAAAGGCTTCGCCTTAGGAAAAACGGATAGGTTTTCGAAACCATCAAGTAACAATAAATTGCTGAAAAATTGAAAGAGGGGCAATTGCCCATCAAAGGGTAAAAAAATAAATTCCATGTAATCAAATGGGAAAAACTACTTAACCTTAACTATTTGCTTTAAAATCCCTTAATTTTTTTTGCTGCTAACCTCACCTTATACTTCTTTTGAAAACAAAAAAGATATTAAATTCTGAATTTACTGTGCTTCATGATATACAATTTTAATAGGTATAATATAGATTAATAATTCACATCAAAATGATCTCCACAGACATGACGAACGCTGCTTGCTGATAATTCCGGATTTAGCTTCGGATCTCTCTTCATCGCTTTACACCACTTTTTGCGAATAACATAATTTTTTGGCACATTGAAAAATAATTTATCGGGTGCCGTTACAGTTGTATTACGACATTTAGGAACAATACAATACTTGTATCTTTCCGACATTATTTTATCTGATGCGATAGTCGGAAAATATAGAAAAAAAGAGAATCCCTATAGAGCGCGAACGTGAAGGAAGTGTGTGTCTCCCCTGTCTGGCAACTTTGACGTCAGACCCGTTTCGCGCCAAAATGGGACGTTTTTCCCGCGTTTTCTGAGAAGCGAACTTTGATTGCAAATTTTAAAAAAACAAAACTGGCTGGAATTTTTTTTAATGTTATTGTTCGTTTCGAAGCATTTTAAATCGATTTAAAAAATAAAAAAAAAATGCTGAAGTTCCCCATTATGGTAGCCTTTCCACAAAATGAGGCTGTTGCGAACTTCCCCACAAATAAGTAAGAGAGTCGGTCCATTGAAGCCTGTGAGGGTCTGGCCGGAAGAGGGAGGACCCTCCTTCAACCTTTATCCTTCCTTGTAAGTTGACTTCTTTCTTTAAGCTAGAAAGTCAGTTCTCTCAGCGCCACTCCAGCGTAAGGTGTAATTCTTTTTTCAGGAAAAATTTGGAAGCTTAAATAAAGATATCAAGTAGCTTGGTCTCATTGAGACAGGTACACGTATAATGACATACAAGTAGGGAACTTAACGTGCACTCTGTTGAATGTTGAAGAGAGAAGCATATTATTGTAAGATGATCTATTCTGTGTACAACACAATCTCCATGTCAACAAGTAATAAAAGATGTTGAATCTCAGACAGCATGTCATCATTTGGATTGGAGATAAGTAAGCTCTCATTTTTACATCTTTGGAGTCTAAATATAGTAGAATAAATATTTCTCCTGATAAGCTTGTGTAAATAGATTTTACCCAAAGGCTTTTACTTTAAGTAAGCATTGAGAGGTACAACAATGGAAACTTCAAATTTCATATTTTAAAGTGTCTTTAAGCCATAACATTAAAAAACTCAACTTTGAACATGAATTAACATCTTCAAGATCATCAAACATCAGCAGAGTGTTGAAGTTTTGAAGATTCCCATTGACAAAACATTACACCGGATGTCGGGCGGTATAACGGAAGTTCTACATTGCCCGAAATAAACAAAATAGAAAACTCGCCCAAAAGAGTAATAATATTTTGATGACATTTAATGAAAAAAACATAATTAATCCTTATTTTAAAGTATAACATTGTTTACCACTATTTATAAAAAGAAATATGCTGTATAATATTTATTTCTAAATCTACTTTTTGCCTTTCCTACTTTTTGTCGTACTTTTAATATCAATTACTGCTTTTAAATAGGAAAATTTAGCATCGACATAAGAGTGAAGAAAAGAATTCAAGGTAATAAATTGTAGGAATAACATTTAGTCTTATATTTCACAAACGATCGCAGCGCCACTCGACGGGCAGGATGTCTGCTCACTATTTTTATTCGTAACATTAACTTCAGATCCATTCGCCATTATTTTTATGTTATGTGTTATTAAATGTTATATTAATTCTCGAATTTCAGTTCTTTTGTCACAGTGGAGCAGATCGAATTCTAAACTAATTTGAAACGCCGCTCTAAACAATAAAACAGATATTCATGTTAAAACTTGAGATAGTACGTCGGTATAGAGAAAGTTCTGCATTACCCAATTAAACTAAACAAGAAACCCGTCCATAGTTATGGACATTAATCACGTGCTATTATATTTTATTGAGTTAGTGGAAATAAGAATTTTCATTGTTGTAAACGGGTGCGGAAATAAATATTTTACTAATGCGCTCTATAAGAAACAGATGTTTCAAGGCCAGTTCAGCTAGCATTTGATTATTTTCTGTCAGATTCAGCGACAAGATAAAAACATAGAATATTCGGCAACAACTTTGCAATTCAAGCCAATATGAAAATGCGAGTTAAAAAAAAGTTTTAGAATTACGGCGGACTTTTTATTCTAAATTTAGAAACAGTCAACTGAAAACATAAAATCATATCTACATATTTAATAAGCTGCTGTATTGTTTTTGACATTTTGCGAGAAAGCTGTTAAATTTCTGAGTTTCCTTGTAGTATATATTTTCAGCCCAGCGCATATAAGTTTTAAGTGACTAATGATTAAGTAAAAATGTAGAAGATCAAAAATGGAATACAATCATTTTTCAAATTCTAAATGTGTTATTAAAATTTGATAATCGAATGACTTTTATGGCAAATAATGGAAAAATATCACTTAATTTTTCTAATTGAGACAAGCAAAATATTCTGTTTCATTCTTAAAATTTAATATCTACTCAGTATATATATATTTTAAATACAGCCTTTTTTGTGTTGCGCATTGACTAAACAATGCTGAGTAAATACACTCCCTAAAGCGTTATGATTTATTTATAACTGTTACAAGCTTAAAAACTGTGACATGAAATTGGTATTTTATTCGAAAATTACGATTGAAGAGTTTTCCAACTGACATTGCTTTCTGATTTTATGACTTTGCGAACGAAAATAAAAATGTAGTTTATCTCATAAAGCATTTGCGATCAAACCTTTTATTTTTATTTTAGAAACGAATCAAGGCGAAGCGCATTTTGCTAAATTTTATGTTATTCCGTTTTAATATCGTCTATGTTACTGTATTTTAATGACAAGTTTTCATTGCTTTTCAATAACTCTTTAGATTGTTTGAAATAATTAGATTCTCTGCAATTTCAAATCAGTAAGTTTCAAATCAAATTGAATTTTTCTAATGCATGCCATTTTAAAAAGTGATTTCAGGCTTTTACACAATATTTCAAAGATATTATCATTTTGCGAAGTTATTAGCATTATGCGGAGTTGCTAGCATTATGCGGAGTTATAGCATTATGCGAAGTTGTTAGCATTATGCGGAGTTATAGCATTTTGCGAAGTTGTTAGCATTATGCAGAGTTGTTAGCATTATGCAGAGTTGTTAGCATTATGCAGAGTTGTTAGCATTATGCAGAGTTGTTAGCATTATGCAGAGTTGTTAGCATTCTGTGGATACGTTGGTATTGTGCGTGTTTTGTATCGAAAAACCAATCTGGAACAATTTTACATGCATGTATTTAATGCAAGCAGCGATGTTTAGTGATTTTTTTATGAAATTTATCGCAGATATTGTAAAAATAGAAGATAAATTAATAGGTCGACATGGATGTGTATCATTTAATTTTTTAAAACATAATAATTAGACGTTAATTATTATATTTCAAGTTAGTGAGTTAAAAAATAATGATTTCTTTGAAAAATAAGAATTCAATTTTTTCAAATATAATAGTTAATTATTTTGAAAATCGATTCAAAAATAAATTGGAAGCTTTGAATCTCCTAAGATTAGTAATGAGTATGAGTTACATAGGGGATTAGTCGTATAGTGCTAGTAAAGTTAAGCATCTTTATCAATATGTAGATGCATGACTAAATAATTAATGTCATAACTGTTGAAAAAATAGAAGCATTTTTAAGAAAACTAATTCTAAAAGCAAATTAAAAGAAAAGCTCAAAATCATTTTTTTCCTTGCATGATTAAATAGTTAATTACATAATTATTGAAAAAATAGAAGCATTTTTAAGAAAACTAATTCTAAAAGCAAATTAAAAGAAAAGCTCAAAATCATTTTTTTAATTGCATGATTAAATAGTTAATTACATAATTACTGAAAAAATTGAAGTATTTCTAAGAAAGCTAATTCTAAAAGCAAATTAAAAGAAAAGCTCAAAATCCTTTTAATCTTTGCATGATTAAATAGTTCATGACATAATTGTTGAAAAAAATCGAAGCATTTTTAAGAAAGCTAATTCTAAAAGCAGAATAAAAGAAGAGCTCAAAATGTTGCTTCTTTTTAAGATGTCGAGTTTTGGGATTTTTTTTGCATTTTAAGAATTAAAAAAATCATTCCCACTCATTCCGTCATGATATACAGGATGAGTTACAATTAACCTACAAATTTGAACTGAAATAATTTTTTAATCATTTCAGATAGTACTACAAACTTTTTTCCGTTGAAAAGATCATGGAAGAGGTATTTAATGGATAATCAGTGGCGTATCTGCAACGTTTGACGCCCCGGGCGAACTTGCAACATGCCGTCGTTCCTTTACACGTTACATAAAGCATATAAACCATAAAATAAAAATAATAATTCCAGGAAAACAACGTTGTTTGACACATTCGATCTCTGCAGCCAAGTTGCGAAATCGCGCTTCGACTATCAATCTTTCCTTTACATATCGGCAGTTTAGCAACAAAAGTCGAAAAATACGAATTGTTTTCATTATTACTTTGCGTACAAGATGATTGAGATCTATTTATTTATTTACAACTCGTCCCGGCCCAGCCTACCCAAGAGGGTGTAAAGCCTTCCACAGGCCGGAGGGGAAGCATAAAACAAAAGAAATGAACTACATTAAAAAATAATTTACAAAGAACCCCAAGGGGTGAGCAGAACAATTTAAAAATTATCGTTTACAACAATGAACTCAAAAAAAAAAAGGATGAAGAGCAAAAACACGAAGCAAAAAAATATTAAGAGCAAAATCACAAAAGGCAAAGAGCAAAAACACAAAAGGCAAAGAGCAAAAACACAAAAGCTTAACATTAAAAACACAAAGAGCAAAAATATTAAGAGCAAAAACACAAAACGCAAAGAGCAAAAACACAAAACGCGAAGAGCAAAAACACAAACGCAAAGAATAAAAACACAAAAGGCTTAACATTAAAAACACAAAAAGATTAAGAGCAAAAACACTGTCTGATTTTGCCGCCGCTTTCGAAGTACCTCCCCCCTTCAACTATGCCACTGCTGGATAATATTTCAAAGTGAGAACTTTTAGAGGTAACATAATTATACCGGTTACTAAAAAAGTCTTCCCTTGAAATGATGTTGAACATAACCAACCTTTCAAATTCTCTAATCAGATCTTTTATCATTGCTCTAAAAAGAATCAGGTCGATTTTTAATGTTGAAGACAACTTCATTAGGAATAGAGTTTCACCACACGAAGTAAATATAAATTTTTAACAATGAAAACATAATCAGTGGTTGAATCGGTTTGGAAAACCTTCAAAAGGGTCCAAGTGTCAATAAAAAGTTTCCTTTTATACCCTTTCTCACTGCACGCATTCCTAGAGACATCTAGTGGGACTCTGAAAAGGTTTCTCAGTTCAGAGAATTATAAGTTACTCACCCTTTATTTATACATTACCGTTATTATTATTATTTACCATTTGCCAAGTAATCTGTAGCCTTATTGTCCTCTAGTTTTAGGAAGTAAGGAAACACGTCATCGAAACTCCACCCTTTTGCACCCTGAGCTGCCCAATTGTCGTAATTCTTCCGGTTGCCTCTGACGTAGAGCATAGCATTCAGCAAGCTGGATCCTCCGAGGCCTTTGCCGCTTGGCCATACCACTTGCTATTTGCCAAATAATAAATGAGAAATAATTGTTATTTGAAAATATTTTTTAAGTTTTATGAATTATATTAACTGATTTGTTTAATGCAGCAAAAATTGTAAATTTGATACATTTCTTTAATAAATGCAATTCATCTTTGTCTTCTGTGCGACAAAAAGCCGTGAATTAGTAATATTTTAAAGTTTTATCTCGTCAGAAAATATTATAGTTCCGATAAATTTTGACAAATCAATAAAGTTAGAAAGCTAATTACTATGTAACAGACACAAACCAAACTTTTAAAAATATTAAATTGCTCGAAGACATTAATCTGGTGCGGACCTTAAGCAATATATGAGCTTAGGAATTAAACGTCATTCCGAGACAGATTTATCTCTCACTGAATGTTTATTGAAATCTTTCAAAATAATTGTTCCAATTATACTTCTTAATACAAAATCGCAGAAATTTCTCTAAATTCAAAAACACTCTTAAAAAAATATTACGGAACGTGCATTTGCAGCGAACTTCCACTTTAAGAGAACTATCTACACAGCAGTTTAGTTTAGTTGATTTTATTATACATATATATATGAGGACAACTATTTAAGTTCATTGAACATCAATTTATCTCTAATAAAACAAACACATAATGTGGAAGTTATCCAAATCGATCCAAATTTTATTAAAGAGTATGCCAAATGTCGCCAAATCTCACTATTGAATATAACCTATAACGCAAAAACTTCCGAAACTTGTTTTCATCAGTCATACATCCGTATATCAAAAGAACATTACTGGATAAATTTATGACCGGTACGCAAACGTATATGTGCGCAAAAGTCACTTTACCAGTTTAGTTTAGCTATATCAACGTCCTGATTTGAAGCAACTCGAGGCATATCCTCTTAATTTTCAACCGCCGTTGGATGGCGCCTGGGCTGGTGCCTCCCTGCGTTTGGCCTACGACACCGGATTTGGCGTGCGGTCCGCACACAAGTATACAAGCAGAATGGAAATAAAGTTCGTAGAGGAAGGTTGAAGGCAATTCGAAACCTATATAACAGTGAGGATAGGTCATTAATAAATTTCAAAATTGGCCGCAAATGAGACATCATCGATTAACAAAAGGAAGCTGTAGTGTTTAACAATGTCGATATAATATCGATTTTAACCTCAACAACTCATGGGACGATCATGGCTACCACTAGTTTCTTCCTATTCAGAAAAAAATTGATGTCACAAGTTAATATTAGACCATTTAATCCATTTCTGTCAAACAATATATATTTGGAATCACTCCTATGTGCTTGTCTGTCTGTCTGCCAACTTGAGTGAATGTGAACACGACGACTCAAAGCCGGAACGTTAAACGGATGAAATTTGATATGTGACCTTCACGCAAAAAATAATGGACTGTTTGAAATTTTGGACCAAATCCGTCAAAGGGTAGAATGTCCTTTTATCTGTCTTCCCGCTTGTATGCAAACACGATGTCTCAAATCAGCAGTAAATTAGATGAATGAAATTCGGTATGTGTTCTTGACACAAAACAGTAGATCTGTAATAAAATTGGTAACAAACCAGTCGGCAGGAAAAGGTAGTATTTCAAAGTAATTAGATGAATGAATTCTATCTGTGGTCTTGACACAAAACTGTAGAACCGTGATAAAATTTGTAACAGACGGGCCGGCAAGAAAACGTAATATTACCATGTAATTAGATGAATGAAATTCGGTATGTGGTCTTGACACAAAACTGTAGATTTGTAATAAAATTTGTAACAAACCGGTTGGCAGGAAAAGGCAATATTCCAAAGTCAGTAAAGTAAATATAAATTACAGTGTATTGTGAATGTATCCAGGAAAGCATAGGGGCGAATAATTTAGATTTTTTCTTTAAAAAAAGAGAAACTTACCCTGTTAACTAGTGCATCTCCCGTGTGTTTCTGCGGCACCGTCTTGAACTGCCAGTCGATGTTGGTGAACCAGAAGTTCCTGGCTAGTACCGGTAAATCATTCAGCAGTGGTGGTACTATCGATCCTGCTTCAAGCAGCAGCACACTCATGCACTTTTCTTCGGTCAGTCGATTGGCCAGAGTAGATCCTGCGGACCCTCCACCCACTGTACACCAGATAAAAACATGCAGTAAGATTATGCATATCATAGGCATTATTTTCGAAACAGCCACCCCGAAAATTCCGAGTCAGTAACTCAGATTATCAAATGAAGTTATTACGTCGATGTAAAAGAGGACCGAAAAACGACGAAAATTTTATTCTTTCCTTGTTTCTTACTAGACGCCTTCGGCGACCAGCTTGTTCGCCGGAAATATAATTTCTATTGAATCCCTTATGCATAATTTTATATTCATGCTTCCCTTAACAAAAATTTATTTTAAATTTGAAATCATGGTAGACATTTAACCCGTTTTCTTTTAATAGCTCTGCACGTGCTCTGTTTATTTTCTACATGAAGGTCCCTAATGGAGTCAAGAAGCTGTCCGTGTCATGTAAAACCTAATTGTAGGTTGTCGGCTCCAACTTCACTTTCTTATTCCTCGTGCAAACTACGCTTTTCATTTTGATATTAAAAAGGCGAGGCGCTTGTTCTGATAAAAGGAATCAAATCATAGCAACCGTATTCATTCAGCTAAATGGATACATTTCCAAATATGTTTACTATGTTAGAGAACGTTACAGATTTCCAGAAAAATTGGTGAAATAAAAAAAAGGAGTGAAAATTCTCCAGGATATTGCCTTTGCTTTCATCAGTGCAAGAGAAACACGCAAATAAATATTTGTTTAAACCATGAAAACAGTTTGAATTTCATTGTAGCAATGAAAAGTACTGTTGTAAGTTATGTATAAAAATATATTTAAAAAGTCATTAAAATGAGAGTAAAATAGTACAGCAGCTTAATTCATATCAGTGAAAAGTAATTTTTTGCACTTCCAGATAGGGTGAAAACAATTTTTGTGATATACTATTTTCGGAAGTTATTAATGAAAAATGTAAAATTTTCGCTTAATTTTTAATTAATTAAAATTATAATTAAAATTTCAGAAAAGGGCTCCCAGGTGCACATTACCACCCTCCAAAGTATGTTTGTGCGAAATTTCGTAGCTCTAGATCTAGCGGTTTGTCCTGTAGAGTCCACACAAACACACATTCTCCTTTATTATTAGTAGAGATTTATTTTTCTTAAATAATGTAACGAAGTTTTATATCAAATTGAAATTTATAATTCCTTTCTACGACACTTTAAACACTGGAAAACTGAAATAAACGTGAAAAAAAACCACTCAGACACCAAGCTAATATCTCTTTAATTCAAAGTGAAACAGAAGACGAATAGATGGCTTAGAAAACCAGGAATGATCAGTCAATAATGAAGATTAATCAGATTATTACGCAGGTTAGAAATAATTAAAACATCTACCGGGAGTGGTCTCCTGTAGAATTCCTCATATGTTATTTTAATGAACTTTTTTTTACGATTACTATATTTTTTCTTTATGCACTTATTGTACAACGCAGTAAAAAAAAGACAGATTAAAATAGTTATTATAATTTATTTATTTATTATTCTAAAATATATGAATCGTCGAAATATTTTGTCAATATAAAATCTTTTGTTGTTGTTGTTTCTTTTCAAGCAAAGTACTTTTAACATGTGATCCTACACAAAAGTGCACACCGAGTCAAACGTCAAGACAAATTTTAAAACGAGGACAAGTCTGTTCAAAGCAGGACTTGTTATGATCCAAAGTAAACTCCTCACTTAATGTGAAGGCCGCAGGGCCTCGTATTAAAGACTCGGCTCTGGGAACAGAGGATCGTGGGTTTTAGACCCAATTTCATAGAAGCTCCGCTGCGTAGAAGTCTAGTGCATGTTAAATCTCACGTGCCACCAATGTGTTGATGGTATGTGAAGTTTCGAGAAGAGTTGATGTCATCTGATCACGATTCAAACTGACGAAATACGCCCAAAAATGGATCTGGTGTTGCTTCAAAACGGAATATTGGTCTAAGTCTTATGTGGCCCACATTTGGGACGTATGTGTTATAAATTATTTATTCACAATTCTGGTAACTACCCAGAAAACATGCGTTCCTTCTTTACAGGAAACGAAAGATAAGCAGAGGGCTATAAAATCTTTTTGGCAACTGTACTTGTCCCTAGAGGAAAGCTGCATGCCTTTGTCCCATCTTTTCCTCTTTCTGCGCATGCGAGTTACGAGTGGAGCAATACTGGCTTAATGTAAGTGCTCCTTTATGGCTGGTTTCAGACCAGTTAATTAAAGAGAATTCGTGTGATTAGAGAAGTATATATCCGGATACCGGGCAGACGAGGGAGGGAGACAGGGCAATTGTATTTATTGGTTGTTCTGCTAGCGAGGGTTTTGTCCAATGTCCAAACTGGACGTGATCGAACAAAGCTTGCTTCTAACAGCACAGTGAATCTCGAATTCGATGTCTGGGATTTTGTACATATTACTGTTATGAGTTATTCTAATCAGGATTAATTTGTTATAGATAAGTAATTGAATTAATATTTTGCTGTGTACTAGTGCGTTACGGATTTGTTCCCATGGTCATGATTTCATTTGGTAACACTTCGCAAAAATTGCAATTTCAGTGTTCAATTTGGAAAATACTACGCGAAGGTTAATTATTCCTGCTTTAACGGCCGTATTCGCCGTCAACTCTGACCGGCAGTTAAAGTTGACTGGGGGTATAACTGACGGTCAGATTTGAAAATTCATTTCACCGTAAATTGACCGCAGTTTCATTCCACTAACCGCCAGTTCGAGTTAGGGAACTTCAACCTGGCTGTAAGCTACGTTAGATTTAACTGCGCATGCGCAGTAGGCTCAAAGCTAGGTTAGATTGAACTGCACATGCGCAGTAGGCTCAAAGCTAGGTTAGATTTAACTGCACATGCGCAGTAAACGATTTTTTTTGTTTACAAATTTGACAATTCAGATCAAGCTGTTGAAGCGCTCATCCTGAAAGAAACGTGGATAAACTAAAGAAAATTTCTTTAATTGAGCAGTTGGATTGTTTAGAAAAAATAGAATCGGAAAGAGAATGAAAAATAAAAAAAAGAAAGAAAAGACCTTTTCGTTAACATGGACGACTATGATTTTAGAAGACGGTTTTGTCTCACTAAAGAAAGTGTCATTGAATTGACTCTTCTAATTAGAGAACAAATCAACATTAAATAATGCTCTATCCGCGACGAACAAGTGTTGCACTGCGTTCTTACGCTGTTGCATCCACGCAATTAGCAATTGATCCCAAGCATAAAGAAATCATTCGAGGTCACGAGGTCTGTTTCGACCGATGAGATTCAATCAGTAACCGCGGTTGAAAAGAATCGCAGTTAACTAACCGGAGTTGAAAAAATTGTGGTGAATGAAGTTTGAACCGGTGGTTGTATTTTCTTGACCTTCCGAGCTCCGGGCTACTTTGTCCACTCCAGTTAGCTGTGAATACGACTGTAAATTAGCAAAATCAAGGAGAATAGTTAAAAGCATTCTTATTCTAAACTCAGACTATATTCGTATCTTGCAGCACCTATATTATTACTTATCAGACACTTATAAATTGCAGAGAGATAAGAAAAGGAATCCTTAAAAATTCATTATTTGACGACTCTAATAAAATTAAAAGCAACTGGTTTGAAAATAATCTTTTCTGTAGTTAATTATCTTTATGTCCAGTTATTTCATAATTAAATACCGAGAGGATTTTGTAAGAATAATATTACCTTTTAATATTAATTTTAGACAAATATAAATTTTTTTCTGTGAAATTAATATAGTTACTTTCTTCAATAGTCTTCTTGAAACAGACTAATAAATGTTTACTAAAACGTCTCTTTAAATGTATGTATTAAAGATGTTTCCATATAAATATCATAGCTAAACGACTGAAAAACAATGAATTATATCGACAATTTTCTTGGTAAGTGTATTGTGATACTGTGCAAATAAAAGCTAATATTCTGAAAAAGAAGGAAGAATTATTGCTTCCATTGTTAAGTTACTGCAAACACTAGTCCATAAAATCTAGTAAAAACCAGTTTTTCCTTTATAGATGAACGGCGGAGATTTATGTGTATATCAGAAGATAACTTTTTATGAGAGTGTGTATATTTCTTTCCCCACAATTGATTTGAAATAAATCTTTATTCGTTACACTTGCGTCATTTGACAGCATAACTTCAAACCGTTTGATCGAGGTTTTCAATGCAGGCTAGAAGACAGCATCAAATGATTTTTTGACGATTGCAGTCAAGGTGAAGGTCGTCTTGCTTAAATTTGATAATGTAACTAAGTTTACTGGAATTCTTAAAACCTAGCAATTTTTTTCTGCTGAATTTATTTAAGGTATCCGACTAGGTTGAAAAAGCAATTTTCGAATCTCTTATGAAAAACTCTTTTATGATCTAAAAATAAAGCCAGAAATTTTAAAATTCTAAAGCAGTCTTTGTTTTGATTCTTATTCCTTGATATTTATTTGAACTAATGTGTTATTATATCTTTTAAAAGCGTTTTCTGGAGAATGAAAATTTCACTAAAATTGGTACACGAAAAACGTGATATCTCCAAAACAATTCATTAAAAGTCAATGAAATTTAGTACACATGTGAAAAAACCTTTGAGGGTGTAATTTACAGCAGATTTTATGAGAGATTTATTTAGTTATGTTTTACAGTCACTTTCAGTTCGAAATATACAATGATTTTGGCGAAAAATCAATGACGCCAACTTTGAATGTTCATAAAATATTTATTTATTAAAATAAATTTTATCTTGCTGTCTATTACATTCTCGATAGCTTGAGATGTACGCATGAGAATTAAAATGAAATAAGTCCCATGTTTTTTCAATTATGCAGTTTTTTTTAACATTGAAATTTTTATTAAAATGCTTGAAAAAAAATATTATTTTCAAAAACTACTGATGATATATGAATTTTTATTCCTAATTGTGACTATTTGAGCCTATTTTACCACGTTTTTATTAACTCGCTTTCTTGTCTGTCTGTCTGTTCGGTACAAATCTTGCGATCGATTTTAAACTAACTTCCCGATGAGCTGGAGACTTGAAACTTTAAACATAGTTCAGAACTAGATGACAATGCATTATTAATTCGCTTTCTTGTCTGTCTGTCTGTCCGTTTGTCTGTCATTTCATATTTTGCATACGCATCCGCAGTACGTTTTTCATTATATCTCGAAAACTATTAACATTACAGACTCGGTTCTTGGGTATATGGATGACCCATGGGATCATCGAAGCACCCCCTATATTTCAGCCATATCTTTGCGCATGCGCAGTACGTTTGTCATTATATCTCGAAAACAATTAACATTACAGACTTGGTACTTGGGTATATGGATGGCCCATGGGGCCATTGAAGCACCCCATATTTTAACCATATCTTTGCGCATGCGCAGGACATTTTTCATTATATCTCAAAGGTCTCTGCGTCACATAACTTACTTTTTCAGGAAAATAACAATTTTTATTTATGATCAGGTGAAGAGAAACTGAAATAAACCTGAAATGTGCCACATGTCTCTGTCATAATCTCATCAAGATGTTTAAAATCGATTGCAAAATTTCACACACAGAAGACTAAAAAGCAGAAAATAATTATTTAAAAAAATAAAAATTTTAATAGACCACGTTTTTAATACGGACTAAAAAGTATAAAATAATTTCTTCTAGCCCCATACAGATTTATAACCCCATACAGATTTAAAACGAAAAACGTGGGGCGCATGCAATATTTAATAGTAAGGAGTGTAGGGAGTAGCTGTCGTTGAGAAAACTCGCACAACAGTTCATATCATTTCCATTGCAATAAAATTGTTAGTGACTGAAATAAACTATTTATACATCAATTATCTATTACATGCGCCCCACGTTTTTCGTTTTGAATCTGTATGGGGTTATAAATCTGTATGGGGCAAGAAGAAATTATTTTATACTTTTTAGTCCGTTTTAAAAACGTGGTCTATTAAAATTTTTATTTTTTTAAATATTTGTTATTTAGCTCGCTCTGTACATCTTTTTTGTGCATGCGTTTTTAAAGTTTCTTCACCGAATCTAATCTGGTACCTTAATTTAATTGCCGTGCTGTGAGGGTATCGAAGTAAATAAATTAATTTCACACATATTGCGAATCGGAATTTTTTGTTTTTTACATTTCAGTCTCTCTAACAATTTTAAATAATTAATTTTTTGTTAGATATAATTTTAAGAAAACTTTTAATACGATTAAGCTTTTTTAATGATTTCAGGTGAAATTCTTTTCAAAGTAGGGTTACATAATGCAGTATAAGTAGGTTTACCTTTCTGTGTAAGAAATAAACGAATAGTAGAAAGTGGTAATCGTTGTAAATTTCAAGATTTTGAAGAATTTCCAAGTTTTAGGAATTCTCTGGATCCAAATTTTCGGAATTTTGCCTGTTCATCCATCTGCGTGTGTATGAATTCCATAAGAATCCGAATCGACGGAATATGGTATGTGGCCTTTACAGCAAATTCATTGATATGTGTCAAATTTTGGACCAACTCAGTCGAAGAGAAAACTGTTAGCACGCCGCTTCAACTCGACATCGTAAATCCAAAATAGAATAAATAATACGAACTGGATTGATGAAATTGGACTGAAAATGTTGATCTGTATCAAATTTTGGACCTACTCAGTCGAAGAGAAAACTGTCAGCACGCAGCTTCAACTCGACATCGTAAATCCAAAATAGCATAGATTATAAGGACTAGATTGATGAAATTGGACTGAAAATGTTGATCAATATCAAATTTTGGACTAAATTTGCCTATAAGCAGAATATTTTGCAGTTTATTTAGCAACGCGTATGTGAATACTATCACTCAAAAATAGAAAGACCTAGAGAAATAAAAATTTGGTATTGAACGTAATATTGTTGATATGTTTCGAATTTTGAACCAAATCCGTCAACGGGGAGAATATGTAGCTCTTTCTATCCATGTGTTTGTAAATATGATGGCGATCATTCTAGTCAGATGAATGATATTTGGTTTGTGATTCTTAGACCAAAATGGCAGATCTGAATCAAATATTTGACCAATTTTGTGAAAAGGAAGCAACATATTGTCCAAATACATGTTCGATTTCCTTTAATATACAACAAACCTACTCTCAAATATTGTATACGTATGAGAGAAAGTCGAGGGAAGTCTTTGTACCTGTTGCATTATAAGTATAACATTTAGATCTCTATCAGATTTTGAACCAACTTCCTCAGCAAGAACAGTTTTCAGAAAGGATC
>BGPR01007851.1:27961-68092 GCA_013235015.1 Araneus ventricosus | reverse complement strand
TACCAGAATAGACCCGTACACGTACTGCAGGAAAAAGACTTCGAACGAAAACTGTGTGTGATATATAATTCAAGGACTTGGAGCCGATTTCCTTTTTTCGCAATATCAAAATACCATTAGTATTGTGAAGGGTGGTAGTTCAGCTTAAAATATTATTTCGTTTGCTTATTTTGATACTGATAATTTAACTTCTGATGATATCCAAGCTAGTCAAATGCATTTTAAAGAAAAAACCTGTTTGTGAATCCGCTTAAGATATCTATCAGTATATCACATTAACTATTGTGCTATCGCGGCGGCTTCATTCCCTTCTTTTAAATCGATTCTTCAAACATGGGAAATAAAAAATAAGCTGTTGATACCAAAAAATAGGAGGAAAACTTTTAAATTGAAAATATAAGAGACAGAAGATTAATTGAAATTTTTAAATGAAACTTTAAAAAAAAAAAAAAAACTTTCTTTCACACTTGTATTCACTTTATGTTTACATAAATTTCAAAGTAAGCTTAGTAACGGAATTTTTCGCTCTTAACTGTTATTTTACCTGAATTCTAAAAAAGTGTTCGATTTAACCAAAACAATATACACAACAATGAAATTTTGACTGTTTTATGCAATATTTGAAACGCTAGTCACGTCATTTCTGTAAAATTTGAAAACCTATGGCCAGTAAAGAACATAATCCTGAGAAAAGTACATCAGTTTCTAGTGGATTCACTCAGTTGCTTCTGAGAAAGTTGCAAGAAAGTCTCGACCGTAGAAATCAAGTAAGGCTTAATATTTTGAATTCCATACATATTTTTGACTTATGATAACTAGGAGAGAATACCAAACTTTAAAGAAATTACAAAATACATTTAAAACAACATTGGAATATAGAAAAACGAAACGTATTCTTGTTTATTTTCCTATTTCATGCAGATTTGTATTTTATATAAGTCCATATTTTAACAGGAGCATATCATCAGGGGAGATATAGATGTCAGTCTTGAGGGATAATTTTTCGATTAAATATCATTTGTGCCAATTATATCTCGTATTTTAAAGTGAAATATAATAAAGGGCACATAAAATTACCATGCACTTCACTGCCCCTTGCAATTCCAGTATTCTTGAGATATTATTGTTCCATCCCAATTTTATATTTTCATATTATAAAATCCCGAATTGGCAGTTAGATGTTATTAGACCTTGTAAATAAAAGATTTATTGAATAATTTTCTGTTGATAAATTTCACCAATAAACAAAAATCATAGTGATACTAGGCAAAGGACATGGAATGTTCTATAGATAGATTTTAACCCTTCAGCACTAAACCTGTTTTTTGGAACATTAACTGATGAGCAGGGTCATTTTGATTCTAAGTATTATTTTGTTAGATAATTGTTCCTTAGTTAATGGACCTTCAGAACAGCTTTGACATTCGACATCACTCAGGGATGAGATTTTTCCGCTTTTTGACGGATTTCCACTTTTTTTCTCCCGCAGAAATTTGCTTTTTCTTCCGAAAATTCCGCTTTTACACAAAGAAAAGAAACCTTCCTATCTTCCGTTTTCGAAAGAAAATTCTGGGAAAATATGCTCGACCGTGTGGCTTAACTCCACTGGCTAGGAAACTAGCTGATTCATCTACTGACGAATCAACATTATATCAGCAAGCTCTACAAGGATGAACATTCCAATATTCAGTGCCATTCAAAGTATTAAGTACCACCTTTTTGCAGAAAACAAAAACTCTGTGGCATATTTTGCAAAAAAAAAATTGTTTATTAACTTTTAACGTGAATGATTTAATAATAATTTAGTATTCTTTTTCTTATTTATATGTACTGAATTATAAATAATTAAGTTATTAATTATTATAGTGTAATATTTCCAACATGCTGCATGTTCTGATGTTTTACTTCTTTCACGTATATATTATGGTACAATTTTTTTGCTCTCGTAAGATTTCAGTCTTTTTCCTTTTTTGCCAATCTCATCCCTGATCACTGGTGCTAATCTTGTATTGCGACTTTTTGTCGCCTAACCGAACATTGTATTTTTAAGTCGCCGAAACAAAATATCGGCAATAAGGTCCCATATTGAAGCTATTGAAAAAAGTCGGCAAAACAAAATTATCCCCAGTGTTGCCGTATATCAAAGCTGTATGGAGCCTTCTAATAAAAGAAAGAAAAAAATTGTCCTTATTATGAATTAATCGATGTTAAAAAGGAGACTTCTGCATTCTCGATGGAAATTGCATTTTTTTTTTTTGAAATTTGATGAAAGTGAATTCATCTTTGGTGTATAAACGGGGCTTCTACCATTCACTGATATGTTTTGGTATACCATCAAAATCTCCATGTAACGTTAGAAGAATACGTCTTCACAGAAGAGCCCTTTTAACATCAATATAGCATTTCATTTCTAGATGTCTGAAGTCTCCTCATAACATCAATCGATTCATATATGATCATTTTTTTCATACAAATAAGCTGTATTTTGGATTTATGGTGCAGTCCCCAAGTTGAATTGGTAAAATTGTAGTTTATGGTGCGGTCTTGTTTTTCACCATTTTTTCTTGATGTGATTCAGAGTGACATTGCCAACTTTGCATGCGATGCCTGTGGGTGAAGTGGGTACCGGGCAGATTTTTTTAACTAAAAAAAAATATCCTATGGCTTTGCTAGCAGAGGGGGTGGGAACCTAATAGTTTTGCTTGCTCATTGAAAACATAAAACATCAAAACGATCAATTTCTCTATTTCAAGTCATTCTTCTTTTGGCGATGCCACTCGGAGTTCGTCCAGTGGTGGAAAACAAGACCTCATCATGAACTAGAATTTACCATTGAATTTTATTTTTGGTGATTATTAACCAAATGTGTGACTTTATTGCACCTTAAAAAAAGGGAAAAATATAATTACACTTTAATCTAAATAGTATGCACTTGGTTACATGTAATTATAATTCGGATACTTTGCACTATAAATTTGATACTTTACACTTGGTACATAGAACTATAAATCGAATACTTTGCACTCAAAATCAATTTTTTATGACATAGTATCATAAATTTTAAATTGTGCATTTTGCAAACTCAAAAAAGGAAATAAAAAATGTATAAAGCAAGAGCAAAATTTACTTTTGACGCAAAGTAAAGAAACATAACTAGGAATAAAGATGTATAAAAAAATAATACAATACTAAAAATGTCATACTTTACACTTGGTATAGGGTCATTCCATGTCAAGTGATCCAGAAAAAAAATAATTGGTTGCTTAACCATTTTATAATCAAGTGATTTTTTATATGTTGATTCCTACATAATTAGAGAGTACAAAAAGACTAATTTTAATTTTTTATCTTTTTCTGAATTCCGATGGCAGCCATTTTTGTTTTACAAAACGTGCTGATTTTTGCATTTGTAGGGGTTTGCGTTAACTTATATTACTCGGAACTGGTGAACCCGAGGTTGATGAAACAAAAACTGGTTTATTCAGGAAGATACAGCCTTTTATTATCTCCAGAACACATTTAAGGAAAACTGTATCTCAAATAGCAAAAATCAGCTTAGAAGTTTGACTTTAAAAATGATCATTTTTCAATTTTTGAAGGCATATAATTCCCAAAAGGAATCTGTTCTCCATATTACTTTTTTGGGGATGTGTAGCTACCTTAATGTACTGTATTTACAAAAAAATTCAACCCTGAGATTTGCTTCTTTTAAGAGCTACGGGCTTTCAAAATCCGAAAATTTCAAAAAAAATCCAAATTTTGACACCTTATATCTTTGTTGGGGCAAAGTTTAAAAATCTGAAATTTTTACAAATGAACCCTATACAGTGTATTATATTGCTGTAAAAATTTCATGTTTGATATTTATCTACAAGTCAAGTTAGAGGACTTTAAAAATCCCATAAAAACGTATTTTTTGCCAAAAATGACGGAGCATAAATTTGACTAAGTACTATTTTTTATCATTAATAAATTATATGATACAACTACTATTACCTATTACATATAAACTTATTTTTTTTACATGAAGTAGCTTGTGCACACTTTATATGTATAATGAAGTTGAAAAATTTGAATGTTTCATGATCACTTTAGGGTCCACAGTATAATTGAGGCTTCTCTATCATCAATAAATTATAATATGACCTCAAGTAATATTTGTAATTAAAATTGCAATTCAAATTAATTCTTATGGCATTTATATTTTCAATTAATGCACCATTTGGTGTATTAATTTTACTTCGTATTTATTCTGTTAAGTTATAACATTATATCATGTCATGTTTCTATTTATAAGATAATCTCTTAAAATGCTGTAGGCCTAATACACTTATTCAACAAAATGTTTGGATGTTCAGACCTGTTCACAAACTTTTGTGATAGACTCCAACATACCAAAGCAAGTCTCCAGCGACCGTACTCTAACCAAATATTGACACCAGCAGAAATGTTTGAATTTTGTCATGAACAATTAAAAGGAATCACCTTCACTTACATAAAAGATGAAGAATTTATTCAACATCATAACAATCAACTTCTTGACCGATTTGAAAATTCTGTGGCAATTACTGGTACAAGGAGTTTCCATTGTTTTGAGTAACTTGAAGTGCTTTATTACTTCACAAGCTATGGAATATGAAATTCATTCCACTTCAAAAGCTGTACAAATAACACTTCACACAAGAGATTCTATTGCATGATTGTCAAAATGGTGGCTGGCAGAGGTGAATGACATTAGTGAAATAAATAAAGATGTGCTTGTAACATTTTATCCACCCCACCGGTCCAAGGGCGGCTTTTAAGAAAAAGGAGAAAGACTAGACTTGGGTGCCTATGAACAATGTTTTAAGGAAACTAAGTTCCTTAGCACTACAACAACTAATGGAAGAACACATAATATTTCCCCAAAACTAAGTGAAGAAATATCAAAACTTCTTTATGAATATAAATCAAGGTAGAACGATAAACCTGACTAACATGTATAGTATATCCATACTTTTGTGATCTGTTAGTTGTAAATAATATATCGATACTTTTATTTGAAGTTTTAAAGTGTTTTAACAATGGTAACCATAGTAAAAAGTGTGTTATAAAATAAGTGAATAGAGAAGCCTCAATAAGCCTAAAGTGACCATGAAACATATTCAAATTTTTCAACTTCATTATACATTTAAAGTGTGCACAAGCTACTTCATGTAAAAAAATAAGTTCATATGTAATAGGTGATAGTACTTATATCATATTATAATTTATTAATGATAAAAATAGTTCTTAGTCAAATTTATTCTCCGTCATTTTTGGCAAAAAATACGTTTTTTATGGGATTTTTAAAGTCCTCTAACTTGACTTGTAGATAAATATCAAACATGAAATTTTTACAGCAATATAATACACTATAGAGGGTTTATCTGTAAAAATTTCAGATTTTTAAACTTTGCCCCAACAAAGATATAAGGTGTCAAAATTTGGATTTTTTTGAAATTTTCGGATTTTGAAAGCCCATAGCTCTTAAAAGAAGCAAATCTCAGGGTTGAAATTTTTTGTAAACACAGTACATTAAGGTAGCTACACATCCCCCAAAAAGTAATCTGGAGAATAGATTCCTTTTGGGAATTATATGCCTTCAAAAATTGAAAATTTGTCATTTTTAAAGTCAAACTTCTAAGCTGATTTTTGCTATTTGGGATACAATTTTTCTTAAATGTGTGCTAGAGATAATAAAGGCTGTATCTTCCTGAATAAACCAGATTTTGTTTCATCAACCTCGGGTTTACCAGTTCCGAGTAATATAAGTTAATGCAAACCCCTACAAACGCAAAAATCAGCACGTTTTGTAAAACAAAAATGGCTGCCATCGGAATTCAGAAAAAGATAAAAAATTAAAATTAGTCTTTTTGTACTCTCTAATTATGTAGGAATCAACATACAAAAAATCATTTGATTATAAAATGGTCAAGCAACCAGCTCTGGATCACTGGACATGGAATGACCCTATATGGATTTGTAATTTGAATACTTTGCACTGAAAATCAAATTTTTATGATATAGTATCATAAATTTTAAATTGCACAGTTTGCAAACTCAAAAAAGGAAATAAAAAAAATATAAATATTATAAAAACAAAGTTTATTACAAAAATGAAAATAGGGTTTAAAAAAATGTATAAAGCAAAATTAAAAGTTAGTTTTGACACAAAGTAAAGAAACACAATTGAGAATAAAGATATATGTATATAAAAACATAATACCATACTAAACAATACTTATTGCATTAAAAGAGATTTTTTTGTCTCTGGTGGGACGACCTCTCTTTCTTTTCTGCCCAAGAGGTAAACCTTTAGCTTCGTTCGGCACTTTCTCCTTCCCCATACATATTAACATGCCTAAGCTATGTTTACAAATGTATTTTATTGCAAAAACAGGACATGAGCATGTGGAAACAGAACCGTCACTGTCAGATGCAGATACTGTCACTTTCCATATACAGTTAATGTATTCATTTTTATATTCATCAAAAGAGGTCCATTTGATACATTTTCATGGGAATGGACCATTTCTGCACTTATATTCTGTTTCACCTGGGAAGATGGTAAATAAAATACGGATTGGTTTTCGTTTTTTCTTCTAAAGATTCTGCCTTCTAATTTTGCCCACTGATATGCTTGTCCAAACCTTTGTAGAGTACTGTGGCTTCATGTAAAATGGTTTGTAATTCGGGTTAACTGGATCACGTTCATTTGACCCTTTTTTCACAATTACATTTTTAACACTTCAAGGAATTGACCGACAGGGAGGCGCTCGCGAAATGTATGCTCCTTTTTTATCATCACATTGGTCGCCTCTAATCCATTATTGGTGATAGGAAAATAATTCCTAGAACCTATATACCAATAACGATTACTGGCAAGCCATACTGATTTAAAGTATTCTGTGAATGTTGTGATATTCACATTTTTTTTTCCCTTCCATTTCTATAAAAATAATTCACTAATTATGTTGAAAGTCTCGTCATTGGGGCACAAATGAAGACATTCAGTATCATTTCTTATTTCATCTTTGTCTTTAATCCCACGTAATTGGCCATCAATATTTTTCACTACATGGCAAATAGCACATCAATCGTCGGGACGGAAATCCAAAAACAGCTTTAAAGCCATTAGTTATTGCACTGCTGGCATCAGCCAATAAAATTTTCGGATTCCACTCAGTTTCATTTATTTTATTACATGAATCTTTCACGCAGTTAAAAATAAATCCAAAATCAGACTCTGTTTCATTGTTGCATACTGCTATTGTGAAAGGATGGAATGTCTGGTTCATTTCGGACGAGCCAACAATCAGTACTGGATAACCCTGCCAAATTAATTTGTATGTGGCGTCCGTTTGAACTCCTTCAGTTTTAATCATTAGTCCAAGTAATTGCTTCGTTGAGATTACAATTTTCAAATCATGTTTGTCTCCATCATCAACTTCGACATTTGCACCTAATACAAAAGGCGTATCTTCTTCTACTGGAACATCTATTCTGGCATTACACTAATTAAATACAGTAAAAGCTTAACTAACCGGCATGCTCGGGAAACACCGATTTCTGGATACCTGAAAAGTACGGATAGTTGAGTGTGATGGGAAAAATGGGGGGGGAGGGGAGATTGTAGCCTCTTTTTTATAGATTTTTTTCGGCCAAATAATTTGTTTTTGCCCTTTTGAAATTTGCATTAAATATAATCTTTAAGAATACTTCTGTATCTTCCATAACATTGTTGTCATATTTACAAAGCATATTATGAAGATTTTAATGTAACATTGATGATGAAAATAAAAATAAGTATGATTTGTAGCCGAATTTTTACCGTAAATATATAGATTGTAAAAATATAAAAATAGCCGACGAAACTGAAAAATATTCTACTCAGCAAGCATAATAAAACTCTTGTAAGTGATCATAAACAAATCCCAGATTGAATATCAAAACTAATTATCTTTTAAAAAATCGTAAGGGTTATTACACAATACGTGCCCCTCCAATTCTCTCGCACGCGATATTACGTAATCGGAATCAACATCTGCCAGTATTCGGAGAGAAAATAAATAAAGGAAAAGAAAGAGACTTACCTATCTGGTGCAATCTCCCATGAGCTTCTTTTTACCGATTCTGTCCCTTTACCTTTTTTTTTTTTTTTTTATTTTTTTTTTGGGGTCCGGTTTTCGGCGAAAGGTGAGGAGCTTTTTTTTTTCTTGGTTCTCACTTTTGCTTTTGAACCCCCTCCCATAAAACAAGTCTGTATACTGTATATTGCTTTTTTTCCCTTCTACGCCTCTCCATGCGGAGCGGATGTTGCATTCCAGAAAGAAATTTTCCGCGTGAATTTGAATGGAATGGCACGCATGCTAAATTTTCGCATGTGGATGAAAAATTTTCAGAAAAACTCATTTTCTAATTTTTCCGGTTAGTTGGGTTTTCTGGATACTTGAATGCCGGATAATCGAGAATTTACTGTACATCTTTCACAGATATAAAATTTTTCTTATCTAACTTTTGCCAGAAAATAAAAATTTCTGGTTCTTTTAAACCACGATTTTGGAATGCAGCTATTATTGCATTCGGTTTTCTTATCCCATCTTCAAATAGCTGGCGCACCATTTCTCTCGCCACCATGGATAAGCCTCTATTTCCATCCATGTGATTACTACGCTCATTCTGTGCTTCATATAATGAAACAACAGAACTTTCAGAAAGAAACGACAAATATATTCCTGCAGGACATTCGTTCTTTCTATATTCACCAGCTGTACAGCGATAAGTAACTTTGCATCCAGCTGAGCTGTTGTATGTTGTAATTTTCTTCCACGTTTTCAAATTGTCTGCATAGTTTATTGCCAATTCTGCAGTTTCGAATTCCTTAGATTTAATCCAGGTTCATTTTCTCTGTTCCTTGCGTTTTTTTACATTTGTTTCATTTATTTCCTCATCGCTTTCAGAATGATAATTCTAGAAAAATTCCTGTAAATCGCTCATCTTTTATGGCTTCAGTTCTAAAGCATAAGTACTCGAAAAATGTTCTATTTTTTAAGACTTAAAGCATTATTAAAATTTAATTAAACTCACTCACCAGATCACAATTTCTATCGTATAATCACGTGTATAGGATAAATATAGTAACATCAAAGGATTAAAAAACGAGGTATTCAAGTGCACAGGCACAAACATTGACATCACCAATCAATTTGGCGGGTAAAATTTCCCGCTCTGATTCAACTCTCTCCCTTCTATGGTCGAAAATCGCTGAAATTGGGGAAGATTCTCTATTGGCAACATTCCAACCAATACAATGTTTCCATTGAGTTTAGTCTATTCATAGTGGAAATCATCTCCTTTATAGTTGAAAGTCATTAATGCAAGTGATTTTTTCTTGAGTGCATCACATTTGTTCAAGTTGAAATATTTTTCTTCATGTTGAATAAATTTATTTATAGTGGAATAATTTCTTTTCTGTGACGTAAATTTGTTATGAGTGCAAATTGTTTTTATCAAAGTGAATTTGATCCAAACTAAAGTGCAAATAATTCTCACCCTTAAAAAAAACACTTGTTTTCCTTATGCTTGGGAATGATTGCAAGAAGATATCTCAGCCTCTACTGCTCGCATTTGTGCTCTGACATAGCCATAATATGAAATGAAGTGGATCTAAAATGCTAGCACTCAAATGGGGTAAATATGAGGACTCTCCCCTTCCTCTGCAGTATAAAATGAACTAACACTTATTTTCGCTGTATCTGCTCTGTAATTCCTTCCTTCTACACCGCCCATGCAGGAAGTATAGCAATTCTAGGTTTTGAGAAAGTCCTAAACATTTGTAACGAGAAATTTTTGGACTTGTAAGGCAGCATGTGTGTGTGTGCGTGTGAGTTAATTTCATTTGATGTATATAATACCGATTTGGCCGAATACCGAATATTCAGCCAAAAATTAGGACAAATATCTACTTTTTAAAACTATTTCACTTTTGATGGTAAAATAAAATATTCCTCAAATTTTAAATGAAAAAAAATTAAAGATTAATAAAACTGATCTTTTTATTCTTTTTTTGTGATTTTATTTTAATATTAACACCTTGATGTATTTTTTGTAGTATTTTAAACACTTTAATTCCAACAATAAGACAATGTGGCTTTCACAAATCTCAATAAATTATAGTATCATTTTATCTATAGGTACATTAGATTTTTATTTTTTTAGAAAATTTATTAACCCCCCCCCCCCAAAAAAAAATAACTTGCTTGTCATGCTTTTTATCTTTCACTTAACTATAACAAATTTCTTTTCTTCAAGTCCAGAATGTCCTTTAAAATATATTCTTCTTCACTTCTACTTACACTTTTCCTTTTCTTTAAAAGTTATTTAACCTGATAATGCTGCCTTAAGACTGAATAAATGTTAGGAGATTTTTTGATAACAAGTGTACTGAAATGTAATTCTACAATATTCTTTAAGAATTATTATCCTGAATTTATATAGCCGAATTTTTGTTTAGTATTCGGCAAGAGGGCCAAAAATTATTGCTCTTGCATCATAACTGCAGGCTTTACAATGATAAATGGCATGTAAAGCTATTGAATACATTTATGTATTATGTAACTTAAAACTGAGTAAATGTTAGGAGATTTTTGGATAAAAAATATAAATATAATTCTGGAATTTTCTTTGTTTTATTATTTAATAGAATATTTTTAAATTATCTTGAAAATATTCGGTTGAATATCTGCTTAGCATTCGGCCAGCCGAATACTCGGGAAAAGGGCCGAATACCGAATAGTGGCTGACTATTCATTACATCCCTAGTATATAATGTGGTATTGCCTAGGCATACATTTTTTGATTTCATAACTTTAGTTTTTGTAAGTTGAGATTTCAAATATCAGCATGTATATACTGAATTCAAAGCCTTCAGCAAGATAAAATTATAGTTAAAAGCTTTCAATAAAAAAATTTGTTAAAAAGCCTCCTCAAGTTTAACCATCCTCAACACTGAGTAATTAGTAATTAATTAATCAAGTTATTAGTAATATAAACAATAGTTCTGAGTGGTAAAGTCTATCATGAGTTCTGGAAATTTGATTGTTTGTTTCTATTTGACTGTTATTCGTGCAAAATTTTAAACAAGCATTATAACTGAATTTAATTTGTAACAAACTTAAATCTAATTGTTTTTCATCCATTCTATTAAACTATAAACATGGTTTCCGCGCACCTGGAAAGTCAGGTAAAGTCATGAAAAGTCATGAATTTGGATAATGGTTTAATTTTGTCATGAAAAGTCATGATTTTCAGAAAAAAATTGAGTAAAAGTCATGAAAAACTATAGGCTGTCATGGATTCGCTAGGCTTTAATCGCCTAATAATAAGTTTAAGAAATTTATATTATTTATTTAAGGATTCTCCAGCTAGAAGAGCAGATTTTACTAGAATTGCAGGTTGTTCTATTTTTCCGAAAAAATTTTGTGCAGTTCGATGGCTAGAAAACAGTGATTGCATAGCAAGAGCCATTGAAATAGTTGAGCCAGTCATGAAGTATCTATTGCAATTAAAATATACTGATAGCACACTTAAGGCCTCTTTGAAAACGTCTATGAAAGATCCTTTCATAAAATGCGAACTTGCTTTCGTTAGGTCATTAATTTATTTCTATGTACTTGAGTTTGTAAACATTTATAAGTACTTTTTCTATCCCAAAATTCCTGTTTTATCTCCAAACGCATATCTTTTGTTTGCATTTACATAAGACTTTGAATTCGTGTATACTTTAACTAAAGCATTTCTAAGTCATGGAAAATTATTGGCCGTAATCAGGGAAAGTCATGGAAATTCATGATTTTGTAACACTGTATTTTGGCAGATACCCTGTATAAAAAAATCTGAGTGTTTATCTTTAATTTAATAAGGTTCAGTTATGGTGAATGGTCAGTGATGATTTAACCTCTTCTTTATCAAATTTTTTTTTTTTTTTTTTTTTTTTTTTTTTTTTTTTTTAACTTTCTGACCCCAAAAAGCTTTTTTCTTTTGCTGGAAAAAATAATATATGTTCTATTCTGAATTCGAAGATGCAAAATATTTTTGTCAGTAAGCAGTTTTTGCTTGGCCTAGTGGTAGTATGTTCTCTGATCTCCAGTTTTCCCTGCAATGCACACAAGTTTTAAATTAAAACAAAATAATCTATTACTTTGAGGTATTTAAGATAAATATTTGCATGAAAAAAATTACTAATGATTTGTAAAAAATGTTTTTTAAACTGCTTTTAAAACCTCATCATGAAAATAGCTTTACAATTTTTCCTGACTATCAAAGCATAAAATCCACATTGAAATAATTTATTGCCGATTATTTTATTGCTCACCTTATCAAATTCCAAGGAATATATATAACGAGTCGGGTAAGTAGCGACAAATTCAAATTTAATGATGCAATTTTTCTCTTTGTCGCATGATATGCGATGCTGACCAAGAAGGGATTAATGTCTATTAGTCAGTGATGAATTGAAAATTTATAGAATTGTTTGTATTTAAAGAGTGAAAAATCTAACGGTTAATTCTTTGTTAAATGCAGCAAAATCATTTGACGTCATAGTTATGTGACAAACATACACGGTTAACCTGGAGTTTAGGGTGCATACTGACTTCGTTTCCCATAAACTCGCCAATTGTTTGTCACCAAGTGAGAGTGCCAGAACATTTGATTTGGATGCGAGTTGAAAATTTTTTTCAGTGTCATTTGCGCATGCGCGGACAGTGATTTGTTGACCGGTCTACAGCGCATGCCCTTAATTTCGCAAATTTCGATTGGTCCACCATCTGCTCTCTTCAATTTGATTGGTCGGTGTATGAATTTGAATAATGCTTCGTTTGGAATATTTGATAATTTGCCAAACGAGTTTTTTCAGTAACCTTTCGCTTCTCTTCTAAAGATTTCCTTTCATCGAGTTTGCTGATTCTCTTTCTCTGTGTTGCTGATTATGTCTTCTGAATATCGAACAAGGAATGTTTTTTCTGGGAAGAAGGTTCCCTTGCTGCGTTTCATCATCTTCAGACGTTGTGTTTTTCCTGTGTTTGTGCTCTCCCTGTGTGTTTTGTTTTTCAATGAAAAGGCGAAGCTATGAGGGGCCCGCTTTGCTGAAAGCGAAGCCGCTGATGTTTTTTTAGTAAATTAAATTTGCCCAGTACACACTTGCAATGCCCAAGGCATTGCGTACTCACTCTCTCATTTTGAGATGCCATAGGCATGGAATGCACTGGAGGCCTATAAAATAAACTCACTGTACATCCTAAACAGTGTTTGGCAACGGCAAAGAAAATTGCCGAGAAAATAGTAAGCAGCCTATACGCTATGAGATATTGCACTGTCATCTAGCATTTTACTGCTTTCATAACACATAGTACTGTGGAACTGTGTTTATATTGTGTTCAACCTTTTTTGCATAGTTAGTTATCTTTTCGCTTTTATAATGCAAAAGGAGAATTGTCGTTTGGAAATGTTTTTCATATTTCTACTTTACAATACTAGATTTTTAACATTATTTGTACTGTTACATCATTAATATATTAACACTGCACTTGGGGAATGGTAATTTAGATTAGTCATGGTATGTTTAGTATTAAAAGCATTAACTATAAAAATTCTGAGAGAAGTTTTAAGCTTGTATCATTCTGTTTTCTTGTACGCATAAATTTTTTCAACATCTTGAGTTGATGCATGTGTAGCACATCACCAGTGCTAGCGTATCAATGATAGTACTGATAAGCACCAACGCTCACTGATATCAACATAGTACTTGACAATGACTGGTGCTGTGTTAATGGGAAAAGTACCTATATTATGAGTTTATGCTCTATACCCTATGGGTGAGTGGGTCGACGTGGGTAATTAATAAATAAATATGTTATGAGTTCAAAAAAAGTAAATGCAATTAAATTACTTATTCTAATAATGCTTACAAGGACAAATTATGCTTAAGCAAGTAGAATATATTATATAATTAAGACAAAAGTTTAAAAACTAATAAAAAATTAACTCAAATTATAATATGCAAAAAAAGTAGATACAAAATAAAATAGGAAACAATTATTTCAAACAGTAAAATGGTTTTTCTTAATATTGCAAGCAGCAGTTGCAAAATACAGAGCGATTTTAAACTTGAATTGGTATGGCACTTTATGTGCATCACCTGAGTAGAGTATTAATAAGTTTTCTTGGATATTTCTCATAATCTTTTCTCTATGATAGAATGAATTTTTGTAGTGTTACTTTTAATCATTGTAACATTACTTCCAGTTATTGTTTGGCTGATAATTGATTAATTCAATCTTGATATTGTGTTAGAAAATTCATTATTTTATTGCTTCTAATATAACTGGAAAACATGCTGATTAGAACAGGATACTTGTAAAAATACTGCTATTATAAAATGTACTCATGTTATATCTTTATAATGCACAACAACAATAAAAAAATTGGGAATGCTCTCTCCTCAACTATTTTGTATACCTCCATATAAGGCTGTCACTTCTAACATGTGGTTAAAAATTATTTTGTAACCAAGCATGCAACCATTCTCAATTGGTGTCAATAGAAGGCTTGAAAAGTATCTCGAATTATCTTTTCCTACTATGGTTTGTCACTATTTATTTATTTATTGTTTTCATAATTTTGATATTTTATGGAGATAACACAGACCATTATCTTGAGAAAATTGTATTTTCACCATCTAAAAATTATCTATTCAATGCTGCTGGTGTGATTGTTATTTTCTAATAATTGCAATACGTACTCTATCTATACTTTGTATATCAGAAAATAAATTTTATATTGTATGAAAAGCAAATTGGTAATTTTTTTCTCTTTAATTTGCTTCACCTTATAGGCAGTACTTATTGAAATCTTTATGACTGTGTGGCGCACCGTGCTACGCCATCTTACTGTGATGTATATTAGCCAATATCCGCCTCCGGACATGGGGAATTCCTTTTGTCTAGTGGTTAGGATTTTCGGCTCGTAACCCAAAGGTCCCCGTTTCAATCCCGCCGCCAAAGTGGTGACCCGGACGTGATCTGAACACGCAACCTTCTGATCACGTCCGGGTCACCAATTTGGCGTTTAGATAGGAGTGCTGGCTGTATGCAGCAACGCGAAGGCGATTCCTGGAAACCATTAGGTTTTTTCTCCCGAAAACTCAGCACGGCAGAACAGAAGTACAGCGCATATGACCGGGAATTGCTATCTATTTTTGCATCCATAAAATATTTTCGCTATTTGCTAGAAGGAACTAAATTTACTATTTTAACTGATCACAAGCCAATCATTTATGCTTTTTCACAAAAATTTGAGAAACTGTCGCCACGTCAAATAAATCATCTGAATTTCATTGCTCAGTTTACTGTGGATATTAAACATATTAGTGGAAAGTACAACGTGGTAGCCGATGCTCTTTCTCGCATCGAAAGTATTTCCACTTCCCCTCTGGCTTACGAAGATATTGCTCGTAGTCAACAAGACGATGAGGAGCTTGATCTTTTACTTAAGCAGCCTACTAGCTTGAATTTGCAAAAATTGCAAGTTCCAAATACAGATGTGATGCTATATTGTGATATTTCCACCCAGGTCATCCGTCCCTACATTCCAAAAACGCATAGATATCAAGTGTTTCGTAACCTACATGATCTTGCTCACCCTGGTGTGCGTGCCACAGTTAGGCTCATATGTAGCCGTTTTGTTTGGCCTAAGATGAAGCAAGACATAGTTAATTTTACAAGATCTTGCATAGCTTGTCAGAAATCGAAAATCCTAACCACTAGACAAAAGGAATTCCCCATGTCCGGAGGCGGATATTGGCTAATATACATCACAGTAAGATGGCGTAGCGCGGTGCGCCACAACTGTGTCATTTGCTGTTCTTTCAGTTTGCCTTATTTTTCATGCTATTTTAATAAAACTTAATAACATGCTATTTCATAATTAATCATTGAAGTACCTTAAAGTAATATATTATTCTGTACTTTTTTCCAACTGGGTTGCTATTGCTAGAAAGTTCTATATGCTTGGAAATATAAAGTCCACTACACAGATTATATCTCATCATTTTAATTTCACATCCTTGAATTTTAAGCTTAACTGAAAAGCAATTGTTTCATGTTGCTTATTATTTGCAAATGGGGAATATATTCCTCATGTGTGCATATACACTGATGCCTGTATAATGTGCTTCCATATAACATGAATTTGTATAATGCAACAAAAAAATTACGACTAGTACTCATACAGTGCAATAAACATACTATGCATACTATGGATGCATAAAAAATCTAACATTTTCACATAATTTTTGATTTTTTGTTCAGAAAAGCAAATGCATACACTACCTGTTGTTTATATATGAACTAGCAATATGTGCGCTGTGTTGCCTGTGGAGTCAGGACTTCAACAAAATGAGAAAAAAAGAAAGAAAACGATGACATGAAAAAGTTTTGAAAACAAAACAAAAGATGCACATTATTAATTTTTAGGAAAACAGTACCGAATACATTAATATTAAAAAATTGCAACATGAAAATCATTATTAGACATTACAAGACAAAGAAACATGTTAAGACACTGCCGAAAATAATTATCGAGTCATTCAGTTAAAAGTTAGGACATCCTCTGCGTTCTTCGCTCCTAGTCAATGAAATTGCAACGATGCATTCTGGGAACGGAGAATGTCACTCCAGTGAATGTCTCACTGAGAAGCTCGCTATAAAAAAAAATTGTTTTGAACTTATCAGGAAAAAATTAATTTTAAAAAACCGGAAAAAGGTATTTTAACGGTTCTTGTTTTAAATCCGACAGAAGCGTTCCAGTTATAAGCTGAAAAAAAATTGACATTGATAGTGTTATTAGAACTTCGGATGCAAAAATTTTAAGAAATCCAAATGAAAAATTAACATAAGTAACTATTTTTCAAAAATTTCTCAAAAATTGGTAAATTACGTTAGAAATTCAAAACCAACTTCATTAGAAAGAAAATTGTTTGTTCTTTCCGATAGTGTGTCTATTTTTATTCGATGTTATTGAGAAATTAGCGCAAAAAAAGTACCCGAAACAACACAAAATATTAAATAAAATATTTTCTAGATTAAATTTTAAAATTTCGGCTTTGAGGTGCATTCAGTCGCCATTAAGACCACTTGTGTGCCAAATTTCAAGGCTGTAAGTGCGATAGATTCATCTGGACATAACACACACGCACAAACATTGCCTTTTAAAAGTATAGAAGACAAAAAAACCATCACTTTCGTCTCCCAAGCAGTGTGCACAGTTAAAAATTTTAGATATGTTTAAATTCGTCTGATGTTGAATATCTCTTATAACACAATTTCCTATTGCATGGAGCATATCCTCAGTGTTGTGCATGAATCCACTGTACCACTATTTCTGAAACATTTTTCACTTTTGACCTCTTTTCAAGTGGAAAATTTTTTTCACTGCAATACTTTTATCTGATTTTTTTTTTAATTCTCAAATAAAGCGAATAATAAACATAAGTAGAGTTAAAAATAAAGTATAGTAAAGTAAATAATCAAAGGTAATATAAAAAGAAATTTATTATAATTCAGTAATTTTGTAAATTTTGTTGAAGGGTCATTCCACAGTATTCATGTGTTACGTACGGGACATTTCACAGCAAAATTTTGAGATATTTGTACTTTTTTCAATGTCAAAATATAAATGAATAAGTTTCCAATTATTTTTAATGTATTATATACCACTTTAACTAGATTCCTGCAAAATTTCCTTTTGTTTGAGCCAATAGTCTTTTTTTTTAAATTAATAAAGTTTTGTTACGTACGGGACATCACAAAAAATTGTTTTAAAAGTACCTCCAGCAATTTGGATTTTGCTCTGAATTTATTAAATATTTTCACAAATAAATTTAATGGGTAGAAGCAGGAATATACATTTTATTATTTAACTTTAAAATTATTTTTTTAAATTGTGTCATTAATTAATAAGAGCTAATTATTTCTGTTACGTACGGACAAGGCTGTTTGTTAAGTATGGAGCCTATGATTTGAAGTAACAGTACTATAAGGAATTGTGAACTAAAATGTAATACAAATGTTAATTTAATGAATTTACTAGCTCTATTAATGTATTAAAACATATGTTTAATTATAGAAATAAAAATAATTAATGATTTCTTAAATATTTTAATTGCTGTATTATATAAATTAGGATTTTCCATACATAGCTCCATTTGAAAAAATGGTAACATTTAAAAATAAAATACATGTTTTATACAAGTTCCAGAACATCAATAATGTCTTCAATTTCTTTCACCTCCTCCATTAGTAACAAAAAATGCCCCCCGGCTATTAATTGGACTTGGTGCTTTTTGAAGCTTAGTCAAAATATTTTTTTTTAAGGATTTTATCCTTTTCTGGGATGTATGACCAGAAAAACTTGTTTTTGCCTAAAGTTTTCATAAAGGATAGATAGAGATATTTATCTTCTATGTCCTCCACAACTCCTGGGCACCAATAATCATCGTACATGACCGATACCCAGTCTGATTTTTTCAATAACTGAGTACATGCAGCTGAGCTAGGCTCTTTATCTTGTAGGCCATAAAATCTGTATCTTTTCATCAGGATCCTTTTTATCAGAAAAGCAAGAATGCTTCCAAAGGCCCAGACTGTCCGCACCTACTGGTTGGGCAAAATGCAATACTTTTATCTGATTTTTTTTTTTTAAGTTCTCAAAGTGAATAATAAACATAAGTAAAGTTAAAAATAAAGTATAGTAAAGTAAATAATCAAAGGTAATATAAAAAGAAATTTATTATAATTCGGTAATTTTGTTGTAAACATTGTAAATTAAGACTAATTCTTTTCATAGTTCACCCAAAGTTATTGAAGAATTTATCTAAATTGCCTGCTGTTAAAATCCATGTGACCTCAAATTTTTTCTTTGTGGTGTCCATGGTTTAAGAAGCTCTGGTATAACAAGTATTTGTTCTTACCATTGTACCTGTTGAATTACTTATGAAGAACTGCTAATGTACCTGTTCATTATTGATTGCTATTAGACACATTAAGGCAGATGCTACAATGAATTTGATGCGAAATTTTGGAAATTTGAAATCACTTTAAAAATAGTAAAGGACACTCAAACTGTTTGTTGAATTTGATGTGGTTTTAATGGAAGTGTTATATTTATTATATTTTAAATTCATATATAAACAAAAACCAAAAGCGTGAATTTTTATAGTGTATTTTTTTGCGCTTAGTTTTTGTATGGATATGAAGAACATCACTTAATTTTTTGTATTTTTCAAACAGTGCAGGGAAGAATAGAATTTCAGTTTTCCATAAAACTTTTTAAAAAGTCATAATTATTTGCTATTGCACTCTTGTGGGTCTAAAAATCCATATGAAGTTCAGTAGAATTAAAGCTGCTTGCTATATATTAAAAAAAAAGCATTTTTCAAAAAAAATAGTCAAACCTAATTTATCATTATTACTTCCTTTTTAATTAGTAGATTAAATTAGTAGTGATGTAGATTATCCTTTTGTAATTTGGTAAATTAATGTTTGAATACATGATTTTTTTTTTCATTTTGTTGTGTATGAAACTAAATGTACTAAGGGATTCCACAAACTTCATCCTCAGTATACTGTTAAATTTGATAAAACCCATGATTTTAAGAAAAGAAATAAGAAATATAAATTTTGGTTGCTTTTAAAATTATTATCTGATTATTTGGTTAGTTTTCCATTAGCCCAGCAATACCCCAAAAACATGCCACATACCGCAACTGTATATTGTGAAGCTCTCATCTTGGTGCAAAGTTGCTATAGTTACACACATTTAGCAGTTATCATGGCAACAAAACCAGTGGGAGTGTTATCCCCTTGACTTTCAATATGCATGCAGAATATGGTACATTTTCTCTTAAGTTTCATAGTACAGTGAGGAGAATCGAGCATGAATTTGGCCATTTTCCTTTTGCTACTTAGGATCGAACTAATATGCGATCATACGAAATTTACTGTAGAATCCTGGGAATCCAAACTAATTGGAGCTGACCATTGTTTGTATTCCGGGGAATTCAGATTATCCGGTAAATTCGGTAAAATACTCTTGATATACCAAATGCAGTAGAGTAATGACTCTGGGTGCTATGTGAAGGTGTACAAAAAGAGCACACAGCGATTTCAAGGTACAGGGACAAACAAGTTGAGCATAAAAAGAAGATACATAAGTTTGTTTCTACTAATTAAGGTGCTCTATTCATTCTTAAAGACCAATTCAAATATTTCTTTTAAGTTAGGAATAAACATTAGCTTTGTTTCTGATTCATAATTGTTATTTTTCCTTTAGTTTCAGTAAAAAATTTTCAGAAAATTAAAAAAAAAAACATGTTCAGATTATCCAAAATTTTGGATTCTCGGGGTTCTACTGTAATTTCTCCTGGTAGTTGCCTTTTTGAACTAAACTACATTCACAAATAAACAGGCTACTGACTGTCAACCCTTTGGATTTGCTCCAAAATTTGATGCAGATCTGTAATTCTGGTGATAAAATTCAGGCCAAATTTAATATATCTACTTCTGCATGTTTTTAAGCTATGTTGGCATGCACATATTGGAGTGGGTCGGAAAAAAAATTTTTTTTTCGAAATGCGTTAATGTGGAAAAGTTGCCTATTGTAATAAGAAGAAAAACAGCATAAAAAAAATTAAAATCATTTAATATCTTCCATTCGCGTATTGTACTTAAAGTGAATGAAAAATTGCAAAATCGTGCCTTTTTTGTAAACTTTTTAAGTTAGTTAAAACTTTTAAAATAAACACTCTTTGGTTTTTTTATGGTTTAAATAACGTAAATAAATTAAATTATGATCAATAATCTAATTTTTTCCGTCCACAAATCATCTTGGAAAAAACATAAATTTACCAATATTTCGTAATTTTCACTGAGCAACTCTTTGTCCGTTTTGCTAGAAGAAAACGACCCAGAACTCCCCACGTGGAGTTCCACCCACACCCTACTCAACCAACCATCCAATTGTTGGGTGTGGCATTTACATTATATTTATAACTATTTATAAAGATTTTCCATAGAGTAGGATTCTTTGGCTTACTGTGTTTTTTTTTCTTTTTGTATATCTTCTACACATTTAAAGTCTGATTTTTTTGGGGGAAATTGGGCATAACCAATCTAGACTTCAATTTTGCTCGGATATAGCCATCTTTAGCTTCATGCCCACATACTTTACATTGTCATTAATTTCATTGTCATAATTTTTTACAGTGTCAGGTTGAGAGATACTGGGGCTTAAATTTAGTATTTTTGTTCGAAAAGCTTCCATCACCTTTTTAATTTTTGTTTCTGGGTAATGTTTTTCAGTTAAATGTTTTCTTTTAATAGGTGTTTCTTCGATAGCGGTTAGACTTTTGTTCAAAGCTTCGATTGCCCCTATTTTCTCTGGAGTTAATGGTACTTCAGGAACATACAAATCATCTTGTGATTTTGAGCTGTCTGAATACCAACCTATTGCTGAGTTAAAATCACCAGAAGCTTTAGTGTAGCTTTACGACACCCATCACATAACTTGTTACCACCTACATGTAAATTGGCATTATGTCTCAAAAGATTTTCATTCACAGTTTTCAAATTTTTCTTGTGATAATCATGACCAGGTTTCTTAAATGGGTTACAACAATATACTAAAAAATGTTTTGATGTACTTGGTTCATCCATGTTGTCACAAAGCTAAATTAATAGAGCAAAGTTAAAAATTAATAATAATAAAAGTCAACTGTTCTTCATTCAATTGTTATTTTAAACATAATAAGTAAATATCACATAATAATAGGCTATAAAACTAAATAGAACTGACTGTGCTTCTGAACTGGAGAGAGAGTTAGTTGTTCAGCACAAAGATGTAAAAAAATGTTTTAATTACTTAATAAACACAGAATATTTTTTCGCTTAAAAAAAAGAAGTCGTACTTTTAAGTGAAAATTTTAAGTAATACTGCTTCCAACTAATTGTTTACTCACTGAGATCTTAGATAAAACTAAGCAAAAGTCGAGCTAGACTAGGCACTAGACATGAGTCATACTGCTGCAAGAACATGAACTAGACCAGTCTCTACAGGCTTTCTGTAGAATGCCAGAACACCTGTGATTAGCAGATAGTTGACTCATGCTGATATATACTATTTTTAATTTTTATGCAAGATTAGTTAATAATCTGTAATATGCCCTTATGTAAATTGGTTACTCTATATCCTATGCCTTTTTTTTCTTTTTGTTTACATAACAAAAATTAAAGGTAGCCCTAACAGGTATTTAAAAACATCACCACACTTCTTTTTTATGTTAACTACTGATCCCATTAAGATCCCACTCTGCAGTTTTCAGGATTTAAAGCTTATAATACTGGGGGGAAAAAAAATCAAAATTTTTAAAAAACACCATTTTAAAAAAATTGTTTTTTCACCAAGCATATTGAAGTAGCATATCATATTAAACCTTATGAAATTCCCTTTAAAATAAGGGGTCAAACATCTCTCTAGGTCTAGTAGAAGTTAAGTAATTCAAGATTTAAAAAGTTAATGCATGCCAAAAAATGACTATTTTCCCAAAATTTAAAAATTAATTACACCAAAACCAAATAAGATAAAAAAATTCTAAAAATATATTCTCATTTATATCATTGGAGAGAATGATCCCTGAAATTTTCATAAAAATTGAAAATGGTCAGGTTGAGTGACTGGTTGATTTGACATGGAATGACCGATATATGAATGATATGCTTTGATGGAAAATTTTATATGCTTTCAGCATTTTAGGCACAGAATTTTCCAACTAAGATAAATCTTGCAAACATAGAAATTATTAATTAAATTAATTTTAAATTAAGTTAGAAATATGTAATATGTGAGATTTAACTTTAAATTTAAAATGTTAGCCCTTTAAAATTATAAAATGTGGAGGTTTGGCTGGGTCAAACATCCCCTTGCAGCCATTTTATTAAAAATGCAAAAAGGCACATATTAATAACTATTATTATTTCTATTTAAGTGGATAGACTTTCAAAGCATTATTTAAGGTAGCTTTATAAACGAAAATATTTTTTATAAATTTAACATATAATTAGCACAGGTTCTTAAAAATGAGAAACTAAAAATTTACTTTTCTAAGCAAGAAATATGAAACAGGAAATAGCTTCTCTGTTTTTTCTGCAAATGTCTTAAAACTTTAGTATGGTATGCAGTTGTTGATTATTGAGCTGCCATTTGGTATTTAATCTTTGAAATCAGTTTTTTTTTTTTTAAGTTAAAGGGGGTGGGTCAAACCTCCCCCTATGGTCAGACATCCCCAGTCTCCCCTACTGTATTTTCTGGTATGGCAAATTTCTCTTTTCACAGTTTGAAGGGGTAAATTTAAAAAGATGTTCTTCAATTGAAAGGAATTGGATTTTTTTTTTTTTTTACATACTTGTATTAACTGGGATCAGATTGAAAAATGTTTTGGCATTGATAAGTGATTTTTCCCCCCTTGTAATATGGAAGCCATATTTTCAAATCCTTAATAACATTTTCTCTATAAGTAAAGGACATAGTTATTATTTGTTTATAATTTTTGTAGAATTTTTTGTTAAAATATATTTTAGAGTACCTTATTCACAACTACCCTGATACCTGGATTAATTTTTTTTTTATTTGCAAATTTATGATCAATAAGGTAAAAATGCTTTATCATAGTTTTGTTACTGAAATTTGAATTGTATGAGAAAAAACATGTTTATGTTAAGGATTTATGAAATCTGCATCTAGTTAGTATAAACACTTTTTTTCTTTAAATAGTATTAACACTTATTTAATCTACTAGAGCAGGGCTTCTTAAGTGTTTTTCATTTGCTACCCCTTTCTAAGTGAAAAAGTTTTCATTGCCCCATTTACCACTGGAATAATTTTTATACTATTTGAACGTCAGAAAATAAGAAAGCAGGGTGACCAAAGAAAATCAAATCAATGATAATCCAAGAAAATTTACTGATAATAGCTATGTAACAGTTTTGATATAACCTTATAATCTGAGAGAAGTAAGGCTTGTGAAAATTTTCCTGACTCTAATTGGAGTTAGGACCCACAATTTAAGAAGCCCTGTCTTAGAGTATTTTTTGTAAAAGAAGAGTTTCCAGTTTTATTGTGAAAGCTGCTGCGCTGAGTAAGTTGTAACAATAAAGAATTTTTGGAAAGCATAGTCATTATTTTGTCTTTGATGAATTACAGTCAACTTTTTTATTGCAGGTTGATGTGTTGACACTGATGAATGCGTAATCTCTTGTTATGTTCAAATGAAGTACCTTAAATCAGCTGGCAATTATGTGACACAGAAAATCATGGCCTATTCTGCAGAAGAATCGTCACCTGTAGAATATTTTGAATCATGTTGCATTTGTGACGAAGAGTTTTCTTCGGACAGTGAGCTTACAAATCATTTGTTAGAGCATGCAAATGATGAGGAATTCAAATCTAGTCTTAAAAGGTTTGAGCTGAAGAACTCAATACCCGAACGACGCAAGTCTGGAAGCTTTGTGGGACAGCCCATAAAAAGAAGCTTCAGCCAACGTTCAAAATCTCCTGAAGTGGTGGAATTACTCAGTGATGAATCTGACGATGAAAGTAGTAAAAACAAAAAACAAGCAGCACCACCTGTTGCCAGCAACCAAGTCAAAGCTGCCGCAACTACTAATGTTGCTAAACCAACTCAAAATACTCAGAACCCAGTTCAAACCAATCCAAATCCTAAAGCTGCACAGCTGGGTATTTATAATTGCACCCAATGTTCTATGGTGTTTAAAGATCTTAAACTTTATAAAGAACATTTGTCAACTCATGACAAAGCAAGACCTTATGCTTGCCAAATTTGCAATAAAAAATTTGCTTACAAAGGTACTTTGCGCCAACATCTACATTTGCACATTGGGGAGAAAAGTCATGAATGTAAAGTATGCCATAAAAAATTCTCATTGAAACGGATGTTGAGGCAACATGAAGAAACTCATGAACTAGAGCAGCGTCAAGGACTAGTGATTAGCAAAGTTTGAAGATAAGTTCATTTTTGATGTGTGTATAACAGGGCTTCTTAAACTGAGGGTTGTGACCCCATGTGGAATCGCATGGAACAAAATTGGGATTGCCAAAAATTTCACAGCTTCTTTTTTTTTTATACTTTATCATTTGTAAGTAAAATTTGTTAAAATATGTCATGTTTTAAAGTAAGTCAAATAACTATTTAAATTTAATTTTATTTTATTTATTAGTTTCTCAACTAAGTAATTGTGGATTTTTTTCAAAATGTAAATGTGTGTTTGTATGCGTTTTCATGTATCAAAATAACTTCATTCAATAACATATTCAATTTTTCTGTATGACTTTGCCATCTTTCAGGCAGTACCGTCCTTCCATGTTCATAAAACTTCTTATTTTTATTAGAAAAAAAAAAAACTGAACCAAGTGCTATTTCACATCATCATCATTATTAAAGTTTTTAACCTTAAAAATTTTTGCAAAGAATGAAATAAATGATAAATCGAAAGAGCAAGCTCAGGATTGTGTGGTGGATATGACAACACATCCCAAACAATCTCCAATTATTTTTGCTGAGTGAACAATAGGATGGATCGAAAAGTATAGAAAAAAAATTTTTTAGGAGAAATTACTTCTGGTGCTGGGTGGAAAATATGTGTAATAAGTATATTAGTTTATATAATTTTTTTTATTGAAATCCATTTATATCTTCCGGTACCCCAAGCACAATAAAATTAGTTAAAAATTGAAATTTTTATGCAAATTTACCATTTTTTTAAAAAATTACTTTTGGCGTGGGGTGGGGAAATTGTGTCTTAGGTATATTAGTTTACATATATGTTTTTATTGAAATCCATTCATATCTTCCAGTGCCCCAAAAATAGTTAAAAATTATATTTTTTGGAAATTTATAAAAAAAATATTTTCAAAATTCCCTTTTGCGCTGGGTAAAAAAGTTTAGTTTTGGGTATATTTGCATTTTTTTTTATTATTCAGATTCATTCATTCATATCTTCTGGTGGCCCAAGCACTCGAAAAATAGTTAAAAATTGACATTTTAACGATTTTGACTCATTCAAACAACAAGTTAGAAAGGAATAAAAGAACGCTTTTGCCAAAGTTTCCCCTGTAGCTATGTGTTTTTATTTAGGAAAAGTCGAGATTGTAGCATAGTTTATTTTTGTCTTCGAAATAAAGTAAAATTGTGTTATATTGTAAAATATAAAAAGGAGGTTGTAAAAAATATAAAAGGTAGTTGTGTGTCCCTGAATAATATTATATAAACAAAAAAATTTTTTTTTGCAAATATTTAAGTGTCTTGGGGCACCAGAAGAAATTAAACAAAGTTGAAAAAATTTTGCAAGTACACTTAAAAGACAATTTTTGCACCCTACGCCAATCATTCTATCCACAGTTTGAATTTTTGATCCACCCTAGTGAACAATATATATATGGCCTCACGTTGTGATGGTGAAACACAATATTTCTTCGATTTGCTAATGCTGGTCTGTTTTCTTTAAATGCATTTTTCAGCTTGATTAATTGTAGACTCTATACTCTGAATTGATCATGTGGTTTCAAGATAAAATTTCACATAAGATGATTCATTTGTAATCCCACGATACAGATAGATAACATAACCTGCTGTTGATGGAGATTGTGTGTGGATGTTTGTCCTCAATCCTTTTCGATTGACATTATTGTAAACTACCTATTTTCATCTCCAGTTATCAAGTGTTTGATAAATGGATTTAATCCTTTGCATTTCATGAGAAAATTGCAGATGTCACTATGTTTCGTTAAAAGAACTTCTTTTGGTTTATGAAAAAACACATTAATCGATCTTGCTGGTTTTACTATACAATCAACATCAAATATTACTTCAACTGTTTGTATTCAACTTTAATTGACATAACTCGGGGCATTGCTCGTCTATGAATGAAAAATCACCTGTATGAAAGTTTGCAAACCAATTTTGATGCTGATGTTCTTTCAATGCTTCAGCTTCATTCACAGCATGCAACTTTTTGTGAGCTTGCAATGCATTTTTTCCTTTGCAGAAGTAGAAAAGTAAAACATGACAAAAATGTTCTTTTTGTTTGTCTATTTTTTTCAATTTAAATTAACAAAAACCGCATACCTGATCAATACAATATTTTTACTGAATGGCAGTTGTAGTATCGTATATGAAACAACATGGTTTTGATTTTTTTTTTTTTTTTTGAATGTGTACAGATTAACATACATTCTTCTATTTATGAGCGGAATCCACAATTACTTAGTTGCCAGCTATTATAATTAATTAATATAACCTTTTTTCTTATTTTTTAATTTTGGGTCCCTATGAAATATTTGGGGGGAAAATAAGGCTGTGAAATGCTTTCCTTCCAAATGGGTGAGGAGTGGGAAAAGTTTAAGAAGCCTTGGTGTATAAGGTAGGTTTTCTGGGAAATGGAGTGAGAGAAAAAAAAAATTTCCAGGAAAGCATGTGTGTAGGATTTTGATTCAACAAAAGTACCTATTGTAAAATAGTCATGATCATCCACTTTTTGAACAGGTTCTGTGAAGCTGAAAGTAGTTGCTGTATAAAAAGGAAAATGGTTTAATTCATTTTCTGTATTGTTATTGTTTAATGTACATAGCTGTTATTAAATTTTTCTGAACAAAAATGTTGCATTTAGAAACTATTACTGTCAACTCCAATAAGGAATATTAAAAAAATATCTTTACTTTTTGCAAAATTTTGAATTTATTGATAAAGTAGTTTGATTTTTCTTCCTTCTTTATCATTTTTGCCTGTCTGTTAGACTGAAGAAATATATATATATTTTTCTGCAAGGAAAGGAAAGTTTCCTCTGATTTATAATGGATAAAAATGCAATATTTTGATTTTCACTTGAAATTTAAGGGAGTATTTCTGGTAACTGTTAATTTCAATTTATTCATTATTTTTTTGGAAAATCCTTGTGTAAATCTTATAAATTTCTTTGAATTGAATAACTGAACTTTGGCTTTATAAATATTCTGTATAATATTTTATCATTTTTGACAATATTCACTCATTTTCATAAGGTTTGGTGGAAACAGTTTTACTTTTGGTCAAATGTTAAATATTTTTGTTATACGACTTTTAAATTTTTGCAATTCTGATTCCTTGTAAAACAGTAATACTCTTGTTACAGGATAAAATTTTTAAAATCCTAACTTTTGTTTAAGATAGTTTTGTGTGATAAGAAGAAACTCCATTTTCATCTTTGCCTAGAATAGAGCAAGGTGAGTCAGCTATGCAATTATGATAACACTGAGGCTTTCTGTACAGAATAGACATCACATCATATTACCATTATGTAAAATGTCTCACTGTTACAGTTTTTAATCCGAATTTGGAAAAAAAAATGTAAAATATCTATGTATTTTTGAAGTATTGTGAATTACTGTGTTGTGCTTGACCAAAAATTATGCATAGAAGATATGTAAAAAAAGTTTTTTTGTAATTTATAAAATTAAGAATGCTGCATCGCATACAAACACTTTTAATTTTCATAAATATACAAATGAATACATACTTTTAATAGTCATTACACATAAAGAAAAAACAACATACAGCATGGCTTTATAATTCTAATACATTAATTACCATCAGAATTAATATATTAATTTGAGTTGTTAATTAAATGAAGATCTGCTTTCATGGTATTTTTGTGTTAACATAGCCAGGATAAATAAATAAAATTCTTAAACAGTATATTATATTTATTTGGTAGGTAACACCCTCTCAGAAACTTATGTTATTAATATTTCAGATTTTTTTAAAAGAAAACTTGTCAAAAAGAATCTAAAGTGGACTGAAGTTTGTTTCATTTATCCTAATATTTTATGAGTAGAGAAGTAGTATTTTTTGGCAGAAAACTGTAAAAAAAGAAAGAAAAATAGAATAAGAGTTTCTGAAAATGGTAATGTTTTAAATTATCAATTTCATGAACAGCTGAAGCTTTAACATTATTAGAATGGTTAGTTAAGAAAAAATTGTATTTCAGATCTCTCTCTCTCTCTCTTTTTAAATTGAGAGTAGAATTATTATTTAGTTATTATTTGAGTTGAATTTTAAGTCAAGTACATTCTTGGGAAACCAAAAAAAAATATTATTTAGAACAGGGCTTCTTAAATTTTACACCTCTTTTCTGCTGCTCAGAAGTATTTGCTATACATAGTATATTTAAGTAATTAAGATTGGCATATGGAATATTGATGATAAAAAAAAATTCTCTTGTATATATATAATCATAATATGAAAGATATTAGTAGAAATTTTCTAGTCAAATTGGTTTTTGGAATTATTTTTGGTTGCTAAAATTGAAGATTTTGACACAAGTCATGTGTTGCCAACATTTTAGAGTCAAGATTAGTTTTAGAATCAACTCCTTTTAGGATCAAGACTTATAATTTAAGAAGCCCCGACTTAGAATGATCAAATTTAAAACTATGCAATTAGAAGTAATGTGTGCATTCACTACTTATGAAAAGTACAGATTTGCCTGAGAGCTAAACTTTTATACAGTTTGTTCTATTCAGAATTCTGTCATTTTTAGAACTGGTATGTATGCGTATCTTAATTAATAAGTTCTACCTAGTTAATTAGTATGGGAACAACATTTTTTAATATAATATTTTTGTTAAATTTGTGCGTTTTGTTGCTTTTTCATTATTTTTTTTAAGTTGACCATTTGAGGGTATCTCATATCACAGTTATTTATCTATATTTTGTGCTTTTTATAAATTGTATTAATACCCTTTCTCCTCCTTTCCTCTGTGAGTTGTAAAAATATTTAATAGCCACTTTTTTTACAGTATTTATTTTTCCACGACTGTCTTTACAAAGGTTAAAATTAAGTTATTTATTGTTTTTTACAGCATTATGATAATGTATCATTAATTTGAATTGTTAAAAATATAAGCTAAATTTATCTTTTATTAGATAACAATAAAGCCTGTTTGTTCAAGTATTCTATCTTTCTATTTTTGTAACTGCTTTGGATATTTTTTATGTGAAAAAAGAACGGAACACCCTCACCGACCCAGCCTATCCGGATGGGTGTAAGGCCCTTAGTGGGCTGGTGGGCGTGAAAAAGGATAAAAAAGTTTTTAAAACATGTGTTTAATAGAAAGTAATTTTTAAAAATCAAAAATATGGACGACATAAAAGTGTCATCCACTGATAGAAATATTCTGAGCTATCTAGAATTTCTCTCACATAGTGTATTTTAATTTTTCATGTATTTTAATTTATAAAAATTCAATAATTTTAATTAAACAAAACTGGATCCTATTAACAGTATGTTAAATAGGTAAGAAAAAATTCAAATTAAAAAGTTCGACTTAGTCAACTTTCACTGTAGTATTGTTTTCAGCGCCTCAGACTTTTATGATTTTGTTTTGACGTCCATATTTTTCTAAAAGGAAAAAAAAAAAAAAAAAAAAAAAGCTAATTTTTTAGTACACAAATTAAAGCATGTTTTTAGAAGCTTTTTATTATTTTCTACATTTTAGTCTTCAATATATTTCATAATTCTTTGTTATAAATGGCATGGAATCTTAAAATCACTTTTTTTCCTCAAAATTCACTACTAGATGACGTCACTTATATGAAACTGAAAATTAATTAATTAAAATTAATCGAATACCTAATCTATGTTCTGAAAATATTAAAATATTATATTCTCATCAGGACCACACAGCTGTATGAAATTTAAGAACTCTAGCACAAGAAGAAGTGGGTGAAAAATTGGTTACGAAATTCCATTGCTATAAAGATGAAAAAAATTGAATAAAAGCGTGCAACAATTTGTTCTCTGCTACCTTATTCATGTTTTTATTTGAAACAACGAGGTAACATTTATATTGCGGTATTGATTCTTCCCCTCCTCCTGCCATGAATGACCCAAATTGAATCCAGATGCTTTTTGAGCAACTCTTGTTTTTGTTATCATTAATAGTTTTATAAAATCTTTTCTGTCCTTGGAAATATTTTAACTGCGAGTCAGAAACTCATACTACTGGGGGTTTCATCAAGACCGCATAAACTGTGCAGTACGAGAATCGTTCTGAGTACGAAAAGATTGACCATCTTATCATATCACTGTGGCTCGTTGTTTGAGAAAATTGCAAAAGAAAAGGTTTGAGATCTTATCCAGTATACCGAGAATGAACTTTATGAATCTGTCTGGCTGTATCATTTACCTCGATCACCAGATCTGATTCCTTTTGATATTCTATATGGCATCTGAAAGAAATGGTTTATCATACTAGCTACTACAGAAAGAGATATAATTGTTCAACTACATGGTTTAGTAAATATTACGCTATTGGTTATGCAGTTGTGCACTGTACGACTTGCGAATGCACATGTTGAGTTGCGTGGCGGTCATTTTGAGCCCATTCTACGTCAACACCCTTTCATCGCCTTTTCTTTTTAATAAAAGTTTATTTTTCTGTTATCGAATGTGCGATATCTTACTTTTTCTTTCAAATTTTTCTAAAAACTAAACGTCAGAGATTTAGTTCTTTTACCAATTTTTATGTACTCTGATCCAGGATTCTTGTTCTGAACAATTTTCACAGTCTTGACAGCTCATTCTGTATACTTGCATATAGGTCAGTGATGGCGAACCTATGACCCGCAGGTAAAACATGAAGGCTTTTTAAATCATCCACACGTTGATTTTTATATCATAAAAGAGAGAACAGACAATTGAAAATATTCAAAAATGAAATGTATAAATATCTAATGTCCAATTTATTAAAAAAAAAAAACCTATTGGATGTTGGCTAACTGATTTTCTGTCGTATCACTGTATTTATGTATGACTCGTGGCAGTCGGTCATAACCTTGGCGTGTATACTCGTAAGTAAGTAGTTGTGGAACAAAAGTGTTTTCAGAGGGTTTTAAAAGTGGGAACAAAAAAAAAAGTGTTTAGTGTTAAGTTTTTCTGTTAACAAATCTTCGGTGTTTCCAAATTATTGGTACAGTCGCGGAAAAAAAAAAAGGATCCACCCAGCATTATTCTGTGATCCTTCATTGGGCATTTAAAAAAAGTTACAGATCTTCAGAAAATAACGTATACTAAAAGATCCTATAGTTAAAAATTTCATAAGGTGTCATCTAAATATTTAAACTTGCACTAACTTCAAAATTTTCAATAACAACACCGATTTTTAATGTCAAATAAATTTCTCGTGAAGAAATACCCCAAGAAATAAATTTTGCTTAATATGCCATGGATATATCTGAAGATATTCATTTTGGGTTCTAAATAGAAAAGGGGTCATCTCCACATTTAGATAGAAGTTCTCTGCTTGCGTTTAAATTTCGGTAGTAGTATTTTAAATTATTTCGCACTTTAAATGTTATTTTCAAAGTAATCTACATTTTACAATCGGTAAAACTTGATGCGTAAAAAAATAAATATCGTAATATTACATCACTTTTAATTTATAAAATTTTAATTTCTATATATAAATAGTTAAATGTTTATATATTTAAATTTTAAAAATAAAGTGGTGTAATCATTATATTTTAATAATGAAAACGTTTTCGAAATATATGACGCCCCCTTTAAGTGTATCGTTTTATAGGGAAAATTGAAAATTTAATGCAACTTCTTGTATGAATATGCTGAAATTTTGCATAGGCTTATCAAATGGCCATCTGCTTCGATTACTATTAAAATTTATAAGTGTTGCTATTCAAAAAATTTTTAACATCAATTTTGGTAAAATATTTCATGTACTCAGAATTATTTTAAAATAAAAAGTAGAAGTGTAAAATGTGCAGAATAATTCATACTACTACCTAAATACCTACCTATCAATAGTTATATTATTTCTCAAGATATCAATAAAAATTCAAAATTTTACTTGAACATTAGAAACTCAAAATTGCATTTGCTTATGATTCCGAAACCAAAATGCTGGGATGATGAAACTTGGTATTCCATCATAAATTTGTATATAGTTGCGAAATGTTTTAAGGCAAATGCGTGTTTCCATTTGAAATTTTGAAGTTAGTGAGTGCTATTATAAATATGTATATGACCCCTTATGGAAATTTTAAACATGAATCCTTTTACTAGACCTTATTTTCTGAAAATTGATACCTTTTGTTTCAATACGCGATGAACGGCGACAAAATAATGCGGGGTGGATCCTTTATTTTTTTTTTTTTCTGCGACTGTACCTTTTTTACCCCCTTTCCAAATGACACAACCAACTTAGTGACCTATGGTTTAGTATTAAAGAGAATAATGAACAAAATTTGTCCCACTTTTCAAAAAAGGTTCGCCATCACTGATATAGGTACTTATGCTTCACTTCTTAATTATCAAATACTTATTGACAAGAACTTACTTTATATAATTAGATAAGAATTGGCATTTATTTGTTATTATGATTGTGGCGAATGTTTTTAAAACTATGTCCAATTTCTGTTCTGCCAAAGAATATGACTTTGCAACAGGGGCGGTCGCCCCCCTATTTTATCCGGAAAAAATTATTATTATTTTAAGCTGTCTAAAACTAGGAATCATAAAAAAGCAATAATGTCCGGAAAAACTAGCTAATTTTGTGACTAAATTTTTAAATTTTGTTGTCCACCTAGGGTTACCATACATCCGGACTGTGCGGATTTCCAAATTTATGCTAGTGAATGTGGCGTGAGAGAAACTTGGTTGTAATAGAGAGTTTATGAGCCTCCTTATTCAGGTCCCAGTTCAAATGGAAAATTGAAAGTTTTAATTCTGTTTTTTATCAATATAATTTTGAATTACCAAATATTAATAATAATTTATTTTCTTTGCATTCTCACGTCTTAAATTTTTTCTCAGACTCTGTGCTAGAGGTGAAAGAGAGGCATTGCTATACAGCTTTTAGAATTTTATATTATGCTTTGACCCCTTCTCCTCCGCATGTCCGGATTTCAGCTAAAAAAATTATGGTAATCCTTTGTCTACCCCCTATACTCCGGATAATTTTAGATGTCGGTAAATTTTTTTCCCCCTCATTTTTTCCATCCAATCGCCGCCACTGGTTTTCAATACAGTTATGCAGAACTCTCCAATTTTAGCTGGCCATGCTTTTTCCCCCCATGGTTTATGCGTGCTTTTTCATTTACTGTCCTGGTATCTGTGAGTAATTAGTTGGATATTAAACTTGATATTTCCAGGTAATCGGTCTGTAATACATTGGCTAAATTACTGCTTTTTGAAATGTGCGGTAATTAACCTGATCCTCTTCAATCTTTCTTACTAATGGGACTACTTTTGTTAATATGTGTGTTTCTCACGCAAGTTTGTGTACCTCTTAAAGAGTGGCATAAGAATGAATGATTGATTCATTTTTGAAGACTAAAAATGTGACCGAATAGATTTTTCTTTGAACTAGTCCCTACTAATATGAAGAATCCATTAGTACGATGTATCTTATTCTCATATTTCGAAATATATATATGTATTGAATTTTGTTATGTCTAAATCATTGGATTGTTAAGCATCTATAGTTGCATTTTCTTCTGAAAATATCTTCAGTGAAAGGGGTGTTAGATTCTTTTGCGTAAGAAGGAAGTAGTTATTCATACTGATGGACTACAAAAAATAAATCCCCCACAAAGAATTTTAAGGGCATTCACTTTTGTTTTTAAAGCAGTCATTCACGACTGATCCTTTCCACGCAAATGGCGTGGTGGCACTCCTCTCTATTCCCTTTTTTTAACCCATCCATTTAGTCAGGTCATTCACGACCGCTCTACGCAATGCAAATTCATCCACTACCAATCACTCCGATTTCTTCGGCGAATCACGCACTCCAATTCTCCCTCCACACATACCAACTCCTGCCGCTTTTGTGACCTGGCAGTCTAGATGGAGTGATGAATATTGGGATTGGTCGGATGTCCAACCTTCCGCTCCACACCAAAACCGATCGTCAATGCGAAAAACCGGTCAGAAATGGTGTGGTGCAGAGCGCACTAGTGCTCCGCTCCACACCATTTGGAGCGCCTCGTACCACATTGTTCCACTTTTCAGTCCACCAATTTAGGTGGATCATTCATGGGCGCTCTATGCAAACCACACAACCGGTCACTTCAATCCCTTAGGGCTACTGTCCTACCGCCAGAAGAAAAACTCTGAGCAGGGTTACCTCAAATAGACGAGTCGAAGAAAGGAGGGATACAGATATAAAATCAACCGCAACATTTGGCAACCTAAGCGCCATCCGTTAAGCGTGGAATTCGTTTTCGAACGAAGTACAAAGAGAAATGAGTCTTCCGCCGGTCCTATCTACGCCAAACGTAATAAAGCCCTTTCCTCCACCCCAAAATGCAGTGGAATATCCCGTTTCCATAACGACCGCGACAGGCACGTCTGGTGTCTAGGGTTTTTCTCGTGGCGGTTAGACAACCTCTCCTCCCGCTTTGAAACTGGAATTCTCCCCACCCCTCTTTCCCCTAAGAACTTCATTTCGTCTCCCCCGATTTTGTGGTCCTCACTTTGGCAAGAGAGCATCTCTCCCCTTCTCCAGGGTCGTATTTCAGTTTTATGACCGTATGCGCCAAATGAAAAACGAACGACGTTGGATTTCCAAACTTTTCGAACACAACAGTCCGATTCTCATCGGATATTCGCATTGACGACGGGTTTTGGTGCGAAGCGCTCCAAATGATGTGGAGCGGAGCGCTCGTGAACGTCCAATTTTAAGGACCTTCGCTTACTCAAGATTCTAGCACGAGTTCGTTGAAGGGCAAGATTCATGATTTCTTACTGTCCTGGTTGCTTTGTAAAATCAATATGTGGCGGAGTCAACTAAATTTTTTATTTGTTCTTAGAAGTTTTGTTACAAAATAATTTCATAATAACGTTTGTCTTAATTGCACGTCTACAAATAACTGGATTATTTTCCTATTTTCTAAACCTTAAGCAAGATTTAATACCTTAAAATTAAAAACAGCAAGGGAAAAGAAATTTCTTTTACATGGTGACACCAATGACAAACGCCCCAGCAGTGGCTTTTAAACTTTGCACTAGCGACAACCTTCCGTGATCGAAACCAGCTGAAGTGGTCTCCCCTAAACTTTCTCGTATGCTTCCCCAAAAAGGTGCTGTTTCCCATCCCTCCGCGTGGATAAAAATATTCGAACCTACTGTAACCCAGAATCCAATGACTATCAGAAGGCTTTTCTTTGTAGATTATAGTGATTGTAAAATATTTAGGTGAAGAATCAAATTCAAAGAGATGCGTACTGATTAAAACGTATCTACCACACACTGCAAGGTTCTACTCTTGCCGGCTCAAGGACAAAGTGACGTAATTCGCTCAATAGCTTCCGCCTGCACAGAGATTGCTATCAGTACGCATGCGCATGGAGAATCGAATTAGAAAAATTACGCAATTTGAACATCTTTTTTTTTAACCGAGTGACACAAATCTACAATTGAGGTAAGAAGGCCACATACCAAATTTCATTTATCTAAGTAATTTTGTTAAGAAGTTATTGCGATTAAAAATATACGATTATACAGAGACCGACAGACAATCAAACCTTCGACGGATTTGGTCGAAAATTTGATACAGACCTACATTCTTAATGATAAAACTGTACCAAATTTTATCCATCTAGCTATTCAAGTTTTTGAGTTATAGTGTTCACATGAACGCGGACAGACAGACTTCCCGTAGATGGATTTTGTCCAAAATTTGATAGAAACCTACAAATTGTGTGTAAAGATCGCATACCAAATTTCATCCCCGTATCTCTAAAGTTTTCGAGTTATCGTGTTTACAGACAGACAGACATAGTTCCAAAATTGTGTTTTTCGGACTCAGGGAGGTCTAAAACGTGGAGATTCGTCAAAATCTCGAGGTCGAATTTTTTGACGATTGCAATAATTTCTCTTTGTTTACTTCGTATGCGAGAAAGTAAAAAGTTATCGCGATCCCAAGTGTTCATGTTCACATGTCAGAAGTGCTCGTTATTACTGTTTTCGCATTGTCAAAATTCCTATGTGTGACCTTACTTGAGGTTGGCGCTTAATAAGCAAATACAAGGAATTACTATCTGAGCAGTGGAGTAAAGCGCTCTTACAGATGAGAGCGGATTTAATCTTAACATTTTTTCTGAACAACAGTTCTTTTAGAGAGAGTTTTAACACACTGTCCCACTGGTGGATTTCCTGCTTGAGAAGGTAACATCAAAGAACTGAGCTGCAACTTTGGAACAATGATACAATATTCGGTGATATATGCAGGACCAGCTTTTAGCCAATTGAACCTGTTGGGCCCAGTCGCGTAACTAGGGTGGGGCACGTGCCCTGGGCTCAATCACAAGGGAGCGCAAAATTAAGGAATGAATTGCAAAAGGAAAGTAGGTTTTTTTTAAGCTCTTATTCCCAAGAATCTTAAAAATTGAAATGGTTTCAACAAAGTGTGGGAAAATCTTAAGAATGCAATCTTTTTTAGAACCCAGACTAAGTAACAAATAATATTATGTTTTAGAGATTTGCTGACAAAAATCCTCATTTTTAAACTAAAAGCTCGTTTAGAGCTCCCACCCTACCAAGACACAAATTTAAAATAAGAGAAGATAGTTAGGAATTGAATATTACCGCAAGGTTTCTTAAGCAGGCAATTCGCATGTAATCCAAACTGAAATTTTCGGAACATGTGAAGGAAAAAGCAATCGTCAGTTTTAAAAACTGATGGAAATTAGCATAGCGGCCCGGGAAAGCTGGATTTCCAACGAAATCGAATTCCAGTACTTCATGCGCCGATTCCTATTTGGGACCTCGAACGAGGCTGGGCAGTACATCAAAGCTTTTGACTAGATTGGCACCTCACTTCGAGGGTAGGAAATCGGAAATCCGCTAGGTGGGGATCGAAGAGTGGCAGTAGGGTGAGCGATCTTTGCTCCCCCTACCGCCAGCGCACTTTGAATGACGTGCCTGGATTTTTCGATTAAAATGGGTGGGGGAAAAACGAGCTTAGGACAAATGGCATGGCTAGCCTTCAAGTGAATTGCCGGCTTTATGGTTTCTAACGGTATGCCTGCTTCATACTGACTGGATAGCAGTTTCTTCGGAAGTTGATAAATAGTTAGCAAAAGTGTCATTCCTATTTTCAGTCATCAAAGAGTGATACAAACATACCTCTATACAAATATACCTCTTTTTTTGCGTAGTGTAAGAGCATTCCAGCAACTTTAAAAGACGAAGTTCGTTATCTTTACATTGTTTTTAGTACAGAATATTTGCGTAATTTGTATGATGAAAAGATGATAGTGTTGATTTTAAATTTTGTTTCACAAAACCTAGATGCAGTTGTTCTGCCAAACGCACACACACACACATACACAAAAATACTGAAAGAGAGTGAAGAAATACCACATGAAGTTCTGCAGTTCTAGTAAAAATTATCAATTCGTATTCACGTTGAAATCAAGATAAATGAAAGCAATTTCTTTAATAATTAACGAGAACAAATACATAAAGAAGAGAAATTCAATTCTTGCCGTAATATGAAGCGTTTTCCCCCCCTCGCTGAGTTACGCTATTGTCACCAATTAATTTTACTGCTGACAAACACATTAAAATTTTCCCTGACTATCAAATCATTAAACTACAATACTCAACCTTAAATAATTATTTAAATTTGTAAATTTGCAGTCATTTTCTTTTTGTAATCCTTATGTTTAGTACATGTGCAAACATTTTAGTACTAAAGTATTGTAATTATTAACACTTTTGCTTCATTAAAAGCATGAGAGGTTAATTTTTAACATTTCGGATACCCTAAAACCTTCAAATTTTTCAGAAATAATGCATTGTTTTTTCATGCACATAAATAATGTCTACTAAAATAATAAGGAAGTGCAATTTTACATGTCATAGACAAATGAATAAAGTTATAATTTTAATTCATGTTTGAATCAGCATTTTTTCCCTCTGGAATAGCATATCCCCTAATTTCATGCAATGAATTTCAACTTTGTCATAAGGTGCTAAATAAAACATTATTAAACTTTATTTGTAAATTTTGATTAATATATTTGAAGATATGCATGAAATTATACGATGAATTATATTATGAATATTATTAAATATATTAGTCACTAAGGCTTTTATATGATTTTATCTGTGTTAGCAAAAAATTTACTTTAATGTTTAGAGTTTTTATATACTGTCTATGGGCAAAAAAGTAATGTATATAATTTTTTCATTTTTATTCGTATATTTGTGGGGTTTTTTCGATTGATTAAGAGATTTGCACGCATTTTGTAATATTTTTCAAATACGAGATAAATGGAATTCACCTTTTATTTCTAATATATCAAATGTTTCTTACAAAAACTTCCGATTTTCTTATTTCAGCAATGTTTAAGTGATTAAAGTTACAATGCACCAAATGTTCTGTGAAAGTTTAGCGAAATTTTGTTAAAAACTTTGTAATGTGTAATCCTATCAACTTAAAAAAATTTTTATGTGTTATTTTTCAAATTTATTTGCACTTTTAATCATTGCACTCCCCGGCATAAAGTTTCCGAAAAGAAAATGAGGATCTCATTTCAAAGAAAAAAAGAGAGGGGGGGGGGGGGGGCAGTTTCGATATTTGCCTTGGGCGCCACTTTATGTAGGTACGCCACTGGTTTGTCCCCTGCCAGAAAGCTCTGAACCCAGTTCTGTGGCGTAACTAGGGTGGTTGAAGAAGGGCAGATACCCTGACCCTTTTATCAAAGGGCGCAAAACTGAATTTAAGATAACTTTTTTGAGGTTGATCGATGAAATTTAGCATATGGTTTTATCATCGGAATTGTAGATCTGTATCAAAATTTGGACTCGATCTGTCAACAGGTTGACTGCTTATCGGTCTGTCTATTCGCGGTATGTGAACACTATAACTCAAAAACGCCATGAGCAAGACGAATGAAATGTGGCATATGGTCTTGTAATCAAA
>BGPR01007851.1:7831-27951 GCA_013235015.1 Araneus ventricosus | reverse complement strand
GAATGAAATGTGGCATATGGTCTTGTAATCAAAATTGTAGATTTGTATCAAAATTTGTTTTTAATTGTAAATGCACCGAAATGCATATTCGGTTTTCTTCACTTTATTAGAAAGCACCAAACGCCATATTATGCATATATACGAGAAAGTCGAGAGAAATACTCTCCCGCTGTTTTTTTTATTTATTATTATTTATCTGTTTATTTATTTTCTCCTAAATAATAATTTGGCATATTTTTGGATAATTTTTTAAAAACAATATTAACCAAGATTGTTTCTGAGCCCCGCAACTTCTAAGGGCGGTCCTGGATGTATGGGGAGGTGAAAGCCCTTAAATGTGTTACAGAAGAATAGATTTGGAGGCTTTAGTTCAGATGACGTTTAACCATTAAAATGCGCTTCTCTTGTCTTCATATCAAAATGCATATTCTGTTTTCTTCACTTTACTAGGAAGCATCAAACGTCATATGGTGCACATATACGAGAAAGTCGAGGGAAGTACTCTCCCGCTGTTTTTTTTATTATTATGTATTATTATTATCTGTTTATTTATTTTCGCCTAAACTCAAAGTCCTTTGATAATAATAATAATAAAAAAATGTTAACCAAGATTGTTTCTAACTGAGCCCTGCAACTTCTAAGGGCTGTTCTGTATGTATGGGAAGGTGAACGCCATTAAATGTGTTGTGGAAGAATAGAGAGCTTTAGGCCCGGTGCACACCAGCCGATTTGTGTCGTTGAGCAATAAAATATAACAATAGTAACCCCCATTCCCCCCCGTGGAGTAACAAAGGGGGCACGTGGGTTACTATGGTTATATTTCATTGCTCAACGACACAAATCGGCTCGTGTGCACCGGGCCTTCGTTCAGATGATGTTTAACCATTAAAATGCGCCTCTCTTGTCTTCAAATCAGAATGCAAACATATTTAGTTAAAAATGAAATCGACAGAGCTTGTAACCTTAACTTTTCCATCCGACCTTGTAGCTCGGCACTTTCCCGTGAAATTAGGGATTAACCAAAGGAATTTTAATTTTGCTAGACATGGCAGATTTACTGTTTTCTTTCTAAACATAGGATGGGCAGAGAGAGAAGTACATCATAGTCGATGACAAATCAGGCCCATTCCATTAAAAATCTTGTACCACAGATTCGTAGACATTATTCTATTCTCGGAATGGAGAATTAAGCGACATAAGTGTATGATTAAGTCGGTTGTACAGTTTACCTGTAAGTTTCTGAACATTCTCAGCTTAAAATTTCATCGACTAAAATATTAAAATAAGATGAAAAATTATATGCTAAGCTCGCAAAAGAAATTATCTTGTGTCTTGAATGTTGCGCGATGGAGCATGAGTGCTTCTAACTATAATTCCAGTTTTGTGCTTATAAATCTGAAACAATTGTGAATGTAGGATCTATATCGACCAGTACTCATATAGACCAGTTTTGTGTTTCAGTAACGGAAAAGTGAAATTTCCTCTGCTTAATTCCCTTTGAAAAGTTCATTTACCGGCAAGATTTGAAAGGTTTAATTCAACAAGAAGGGATACAGAACGCCGCTCCGTGCCCTGTGCCTGTAACCATTACAGTTACTGAACCAGTGGAATGGACATGGCACAATACTGTTATGATTGTCTCTAAGAATGGTTACGAAGGAAATTTATGTTTTTTGGTTGAAAGTTAGTGGCAGTATTTGTAGAAAAAGAAGCGGAGGGGTATCTGAAAAAATTTGGACTCCGAACAGCGCCGGGTAATCAGCTGGTAAAGTATATAGGCGCTTTTACAAGAGGGAGAGAAAACTGAATTTTTCGCCACCTGTAATTAATATTTCTGATTTTTTACCTTCATATGTGGTTTGAACATAAGACCGCATATTCATACCAGGTATCAAAAAAAAAAAAAATCAGAAATATTCGGTATTGTTTGTGAAAAATTCAATTCTTTCTTCTTTTTGTAAAATGTGGAAAAATGAGATAGGTGGTGTTGCTTGTTAAGCGACGATATTAGAATGGAAATTATTCGATAAATCAAAGACTGCTTAGAAACGTTTCTTGGCAGTCGTAGCCAACAGGTCTATATTTCAAAAATTCAAGTGTATCTTGCTGACACAAATCGCAGGAATTCCTCGGCAGTTATTCTGGCGTCACCCTTTGTTGATGTGGTCCGCAAATCAGCGAGAAGAATTCACAATTAGCGGGCGACTCGAGAAAATCATTATAAATATGCGACTGCGCCCCCTTTTCGAAACGGCGCGTGAACACGGGCAGCAAAGAAAGCGAAATCTAATAATTGCGGGGCTGCGACGACACTGTAAAGTGAGGAGCGTCACTTTTATCTATTTAAAGTCGTGTTCATTAAGCTAATGAGAGCTGCGTTCCGGTGGCAGACCAGATAAAGGTTCGACCTCCGAGTTTTATGACGACCGACAAGTGGGGGCTCGGGGTTTTATCAGTTAATTTCAGCACCTTTGCTCGGTCACGTGGCTAATTACGAGACGAAACTCATTAGCGGGATCTCGCACGATTGCTCTTTCACCCCATTGCTCTCTATCGCTGATGTTCCCTTCCAGCAGCTCTCTGGGAGCTTGTTCTTTTGCCTCTCTCACTGAAAAGGACTCGAGACCCCCTTTTTTTTCCCTTCTCCTTCCTATCTTTGCTCTGCTTGTGTTGCATTTTTGCTTCCTTTTTTTTTTTTGCCTTTCGATAGTGTAAATGTGATGTAACACATCACATTTTTGAGTCTCTTGAAGGATAGATTTCGATAACGGTGCTGACTTTTACGAACTCGTACGATCCGTTGGAAGAGAATCGTAAAAGTTGAAAGTTCATTTGTGTGAATGGCATATGAAATTCAATTTTCTCTTTTAGCCCGTTGCTTTCTCTCGCTGATGCTCCCTTCTAGGAGGTTTTTGGAAACTTGTTAATTCGTCTCCACTTATGAAGAACTCGAGACTAGGGATGGCGGTTATTGGAAAAACAATCGGTTTTCGGTCATACCGGTTTTTTTCACTTCCGGTTTAACCGGGCTGTTAAAACCCCTCAAAATAACCGGTTTTCTTTTTTTAAAAAAGAAACAATGTTTGTAGACAAAATTTTTTATTAATAATACTATACCACAAGTAAGTATTAATACAATAAGTAATATCAATAAATTCAATAAAGTAATTAATGTAATAAGTAATGATTATAAATAAGTAATTAATACAATAAGTAATAATAATAAATGAGTGATTAATACAATAAGTAAACATTGTAGAAAAATTTTAAGAATTGTATTATGTATTGTAGACAAATAAAAAAAGAAATTATAGAATACAGACTTAAATAATCATATTTTGGGTTCTTTGCGTCTATATATAAGAATGAAAAAATAACTCTAAATTTTTATATATTCTCCGGTCCTATTAATCTTATTTATTAAAATATTTTTGGCACACTGAAGTTTTAAACAAAATGTTCCACTCTTCTGCGACCCAAACTAATCGAGCTATGAAAGCTTGACTATGAATATTTTAGACCATTTCAATATCCGTCTCGAGGAAGCGGTGGCCGTTGATTAGCTTAAGATGATGAAATTCAAAACTTCATAACTCGAGCCTATCTTTTGATAGCTGATTTCGCGGGGTTTTTTTACCCGGTTATTGGATTTAAAATAAGTAACCGGTTGTAACCGGGACAAAAAATAACCGAAAAACCGGTTAACCGAAACAACCCCCCCCCCTCCCAATTTTCGGTTTAAACGGTAGGTTTTCACCCCTTCTATCTTCTCCTTCCTAACTTTGCTCTGCTTGTGTTGCAATTTTACTTCCTTTTTTTTGTCTTGCGATAGTGTAAATGTGATGTAATACATCACATTTTTGAGTCTCAGGAAGGGAAGGATCGATTTCGATAAAGACTGGCTTACCGAAGAGATTTGGTACAACACCTCTCACTTTTACACTCTCGTAAAGGACCGTTGAAAATGAATCGTAAAATTCAAAATCCATTTATTAGAATGCCAAATGAAACTCTGTGTAAAATTTTGTTTTTATTCAAGATTGGCCATTTCAGCTTTCACTTCGATGAGAGCCTGCTTCGAGGATACCTTCAGTTCACTGGTAAGGAATTCTTCTACTGAAATTTTAGCCTCTGCACATTTTTCGGTGATCCAAAACTTTTGTCGCTTGGCAGCACAATCTAGATAACTTCTGCGGAAATTGTGTCATAATTGAACAGATCCAATATATATAAATTAGGCTTAGCTATACCACGGGACTCTACCACTATTGTTCACTGCACCTAACTGATTTCACTATCGAAAATTACAACCGAGTGTGTATAGTTTTCTATCCAAAAATGAATAAACTCCTATCTACTGCACTATGGACTTTTTATAAAATGCTATAATTAATTTTTCGAAATTGTAGCATTATAAATTTTTACCGGATGTTTTGCGAAAACAGACATCTCGTAACGGATGGTGAGCTATTTTGGAGTTGAAGTCTGTTGTGCAACCGCATTAATTGGCGGTTTTTTCCTCAGACGATCAGTTTCCGCCAATCTATGAGCTATTTTGGAGTTGAAGTCTGTTGTACAACCGCATTAATTGGCGGTTTTTTCTCAGACGATCAGTTACCGCCAATCTTTGATCAGCATTTTGCTCAGTTCTACATTCGAGGAATAAATCTTTGTTCCCATGGTAACAAAAGAAAATAAAATTATGAAAAATGAATTTCTTCTTTGAAGAAGAAAGAAGTGATTTTTTTATTGTGCTAGGCTGTATGCTGTTATTTTGCCAAAAAGCTTTTATAAAAAAATAGTGATTATTGTAATTTTATTACTTTTCTCATGGGAGTACTTACTTTGTGTTAAGTGTCTTAAATCTGGGAGGATAATAAGCAGGAACCACCGAAGTAACAGGTTAACTTTCTTTGTGTTAATTTTGAAAACAGATGAAGTAATTTCGAAATTATGCAATGGTGTAACACGTGTAAGTGGCACTTGGGAGCTTTGTATTTTTTTTCCGCTTCTCGATCATATTTGCCGTCACAAAGTGAAATAAGTTTTCTGTTTTTTTTCCTCAAGGAACCCCTAAAAGTGGCACCTAGAGTATCTATACCCTTGTCCCCACCCCGTTATTACGCCATTGAGATTCTGCTGTAATTTTAGCTGTATTTAACAAATTATAAATAGCCTACAATTAAATTATTAAAAAAGAAATAAGAAATGATTATGAAATAAAGAGAAAGCATTACTAATATAATAGCCCAGATCTGTCTCTAGGTAACGCTATGAGGTCACCAATAATAAAACTCGCGCCATAGCACTGCGAGACGTTAAATAGCATTATTTCATTGTTAGAGAACCTAAATTCCATTAATTTTAAATTTAAAAGAGTAATTGCCGTTCTAATTTCAAATTTAATACCTCTAAAATAGTGAAATAAAATTTTCTATCGATTGATATAAAATTTAACTCGCTATGATCAATAGTTCTCGAGAAATTTTAAATTATATTAATCTTATATTTCAAATTAATTTCCGTTTTAAATAGAAAGTAGTAAATTACGTCAGTGGTATACCATGCGCGTGATATAGTTTGGACGCCAAGATGCATCTCATTATTTATTGCAATCGTGATGATATAATTTGGTGATATTTTTTGGCAACGTTTGACAAGCAGAGAAGTGCTCTGTTTTGATTAGAATTTCGAAAAAGAATTCCTTTGAAATTTTAACTTTTGACTTGCGTTTGACAAGCTGAAAATTTCATGGTTATTGAATTATAATAAAATTGTTAAACAGCAAAAAATACTTCACACGGAATGTTGTTTACCAAGAGGTTTTTTGAATAAAGAAATATGTAAATAATATGTAAATAAAAAAATATTTCCTGTCATAAAACATATGTTTATTTTATTTGTTTTCAATCAATGTTAAACATTTCTCTCACATATATATCTATTTAAACACGTCAAATTTGACGGAAAATCTCTCGGAAAGAAGAGGCAATTTGCACTCATCATACCATGACGGGTGATTTTCTAGTTATTTTTAAATTTTAATTTGAGGTGCTGAGAATTAGATTGGGACAACCCACATTTTTTTGCGAAACTGAGCTAGGCATCAGATTCAATAAACATAAAAAAATGAATGATTTGACAGGCATTGCAGTCTAGCATAAGACGGCTAAAACTCTTTTGATACAGTATGGTCTTGAACGAAAGTACAGTCAAACCCCATTATAACGAACTCCAACGGATCGGTACAGAAGTTCGCTATAACCGAGGGTTCGCTATATCTGGTTTTAAAATATTGGCTACATAAGATTTCCTATAATCCTTAAATGCATTTCTGCGTTGAAAAAATTAATTGCACTGAATCGCAATTAGTAATGGGCTATAATAAATTAAAATAAATATTTGTTCTTAAAATATTAAGCAGTGAAATTAATGGAACTTTAATTAAAGATCTGGAAATAAGCTTAAAAAATGGAAATTTTGGTTCACAATATCCGAATTCCTTGCTTTTGAAGATCATTTCAAGCCTTTGAAAATACGTTAGTGACATTAGAGTTCGGTTGACATCATTTGGAAAGTTTTTTTTATAACCGAGGGATTTTTATATCTGGGGTTCGTTATACCGAGGTTTGACTTTATATTTTTTTATTTCAATATCATGCCTATCTTAGTTTAGCGAAAAATGTCGGTTTGGCCCATTCTGGTTCTCAACACCTCATTAATCAAGTTTCATATTTCTACAAAAATTGAAAAAAATTTTTTTTAAAGATGATATGTATTTTGATTCTTAAATAAATTTATTGAAATATTACTTGCGTTAATTAAAAATTGATATCTAATTCAAACAAATGCAGTTTGGTTCTGGATTTGTTCCGACTGGAATTAAATTATTGTGCGTGCTTGATCGTGCACTTTAAAGCTCTGCTCTTTTTTGCAACTTTGGAAGCATTCTTTTTTTATTCAGGCAAAATTAATTTCCAAAGACTCTTTCTGTCTCATTTATTATATTTTTAAATTTTTGTTTTAATGAGTATTGCGTATGCACGTAAACCAGGCTGGGAGTTTACTTCGGACCGAAAATTGCGATGAAATATTCTTATTTATTGAGCGAGCAAAGCGAGACCTGTTTCAGCGCGACCGTTCGGCATTTCGTCTGTTTGTCTAAATTTGTTTGTTACGCTGTCACGTAGTTCGATTTTCTTCGAATTTGACATGAATGTGCCTTGAAGTCATTAAAAACAACATCTATATAAGGATTTTTATTTTTTGATTCCGTTTCAAGATGGTGGCCGTACGGAAAACGTGCGGTTCCGTCTGGCCGACGTTTCCCAACGCGCGTAGCTTCTCAGGGCCGGCGCACTTTTTCTAGTTAAGCCTAATTGCACTAAAGCTGGTGTCACGCCGACGTGACAGTCGGTAGCTAAAAGCCACAAGATCCGGCACGCATTTGTGACAGTCGGGAGAGAATGTGCCAAGCAGCTGGCATGCCCGCGTGACAGTCGTCCTCAAAGAGTTGAATGGTTTCAATGTTTGGTGCCATTAAAACGTCTGAGTTATTCTGGTAATGGCGAGAGATTTAATTATAACTTTTTAAATACTGAAACAAGCAGACATTTAACTGTAATTTGGCGAATATTGATAAAAAGTAGACATTTAATTGTAATTTTGTGAACACTGATAACAGCAGAGACTTGTGTAAATAATTCGGGGGGGGGGCCATTAATCCTTTAAAGACTACTACGAAATGCCCACCTTCTTTTTTTTCCCGGGGGGGGGGTGAGGTATACTGTTCATAGAACGACTAGTATAAAATTATTCAGAAAAGGTTTGAGGTTATGTGGAGTATCTTAAGAAGATTTTATTTCCCATTCTTTATTTTTTCGAAATAGTATAAAGCAATTTTTACTTTTTCATATACGTTACCTCCGAAGAGAATGTATCGTTACGTCAAGAAGTTGATCTCTTGAGATTTTGGTGAATCTCCACCTTTCAAACAGCCTTGAGCAGAGCCATATTTCCCACAGGGCCAACTTATACTATGGCACAGGGCGCAATTGTAAAAGAAATTACAATAACATTTACAAATTTCAGTATTATTTTGGAAACACCATACAAAACACTGTCAGCACATCCATGCACATTAAATAAACTGGTGGCACCAGTGGCGGCTCGTCCATAAGAGCTGCAGTCCCCCCGAAATTATTTTAAAATCTTGCATTTTCTTTTTTATTCTAATTGGCTTACTTTCCCACTTTGAGAGTTCAATGATCAACAAAAATGATGAAAAGGTAATAAAAAACGTAAAAGGAAGATTGAAAAGAGCGGCAGACCGGAGCTGCAACAAGTTTTGCCCCTCCTATTCGCGCACTGATCAACGCGCAGAGCGTTCAATCGGGAGAAAAAGCAACCCTTTCTCCACTTAAAATTACATGCATTTGAGCTGCATTTAACCCCAGCTCTCTCTTGGCGCGATTTCCTCATTTGGCTTTTTATCGCTTTTTCTCGGTAGTCCAGTCATCAAGTAGTTTTTTAAAATCAAATTCTGGAGGAGTTGTAATTTTTTGCTCCTTTATGTTTTTTTGGGTGCTGATAACGAATCTGAGGCTTCCTAACAAAAATTTTTGTTGGAATTTTAGTTATAGCCAAAAAACGTGAAAAAATTTTTTCCCAAATTTTTTGCTTATAACTAAAAAACTATTAATTTTTAGTATATCATCTTTATATACCAAAATAATCAGCACAAAATTTCCTACAACTTTTGCATCACTGCTTGTTTCTGAGCTGACAAGCCGCCACTGGATTGCGTCTCTCTATGGACCAGGTCCATGCACCAGGGGAGAGGGCGCAGAATTAAATGTTTTGGCTTAGGGCGTAGAAATGTATAAATCCTGTCCTGACCCTGAGTTCGAAAAGGCCCCTTTTTTTGTGTTATGTCTGTGGCCAGCCGTGTGTATGGGAATACGATAAATCAAAAGGGCAACTGGATGACATTTGGTTTATGGTTTTATCATCAGAACTGTAGGTGTGTTTAAATTTTGGACTAAATCTGTCTGGCCGTCTGTCTAGTTGTTTTTATACGAACGCAATAACTCAGAAACGGCACAAGCTAGATAGACGTTTACACCAACATTTTGGACCAATACATCAGTGGGAAAAGTTTCTTTTCCAAGATGCATACTCGATATTTTTTTCAATGTGCTTTGAAATTTCGCGAGCACTCAATCTGTAGGTTCCCAGTAGCAGCTTATTTCTGAACCATTAAAGACACGTACACACTTCCAGTTGGAAAAAAATACTTTAAATGACGTAAAGAATTGCATTTTATGTTGCGCGAGTCAATAAAGGTAATGCTGGAAAAATTACAATAACTAAATTTTTATGCAGTTCCCCCGTCCTATTGTTCATATTTAGTCAAATATTCTTGGAGACACTGATATTTTAAACAAAAAAAGTTCCACTCTTCTACGAGTAAAACTGAACGAGTTATGAAACTTTGAATTTCGATTTTAGTTTTATTTTATATAAGCTAATACTCTATGACTATTCCGCACAAAAAATTTTGAATTTATTGAAAAGTATTTGTAAAATTTAATTTTTTAAAAAAAATTTAACTTTTTAAAAATCCCTAAGGCTTTTTTAAATATACATATTGTTTTTGCAAAATTTTTTTCCATGTTCCTCATAATATGCTGCATAAAACTTGGTATGTATTTCTGTCTACTGTTGATATTTAATTTATTATTTTTTTTATTGTTAAACACACAAAAAATTCGCAAAAATGCATTAATTTTGACTTTGTCATTTTTAAAAAAAATTACTACACATCGTAGAGCTAATCCATGGTAAGTTCCACAAAACTTATATTTCAGAACATGCATAAAAAATTTCATACCCTTCCTTCAATTATTAAAAAAGTCTTAGGGTTTCGAAAAATAGTATATGAACAAAAATACAACGTGGAGAAATATCAATTTAAAGTTTTCATTCCTTCAATAACATGATATAAAATCCTTAAAATAGCTTTAACTTTTTAAAAATTTTAATTTATTTTAAACTGCTTACCATAGAAGGTTGTAAGAATTTATGCCAATGAAATATTATAACTGTATAATGCATATATAAAAGGAAAACAAAGGAAACATCGATATTTCATAAAATTTAATCTTAATAATTTAAAAAGAAATAAATACTTTTTTCGTAGCTGATTCCATGCAAAGTTCTGCCTCTAACATAAATTTGCAACAGGCATAAAAATATATACACCTTTAATTTTAATTTCTCCTTGCGTTTACGAGGTAGTTTTAGTTTCTTCTGTACAAAATTGTACATTATTTTCCTTCTTTTTCTTTGATATACCCTCCTATAGTCTTTACACATGACCAACATTCCTACCGTCTTGTTAAGTTTCATTTTGAAGAATTTTAAGCTTTTCAACGATCTTAAAAGTGGGCGTGGTAACATTGTTTACTCTCCTATCATGAATCAAAAATTGTTCAATAACTTAATAAAAAATGCAGATGCAGCTCTGAAATGTTACAGGCATATTTAGAATGATTCAAGTTATCATATGAGCCAATAAAAAAAAATTTCGATAATCCGATGATTTTTGGGTAGTGTGTCGCTTTAAGCCAAAAAACGACCACCTCGAGAAAGCACTACCCGTTGATTGGCGAAATGGTCTAAACTAGTGATATTCAAACTTCGTAACTGATCCTTTTTAATCGCAGAAGAAAGAAACCTCTGTGGCTTAAAATGTCAATTTGTTAAGAATATTTTACTAAACATGACTTAAGAGAATCGGGAGACTATAAAATTAAGATTTCCTCATTTTTTCTGGTATTACATTTATTGAATCAAACAACATATGCTATCTCTAACGGTTCAGAAATGAGCTAACTCTCTATAGTATGAACTCCCAATTTCTGCGCTTTATCTTACTCCCTCCGTTTAGATTTTAAAAGACATTTAAAAATAATTTTTTATTGTGAATGGCACACTCAGAACTGAAAATAAGCCTTCTTGCGTTTCTTATGCGGCCTTAGCAGTTATTTACAATTTGCATTGAAATAATCTAATTCCCTGTAATATTATAATAATTACAGAACAATAACCTTTAAGATTTTACTCGTGCGGCCTTTTGCCCAGCTGCCGAAATTTAATGAGGCATCTCAGTGCAAAAATGTTCTCCACCCCTGACATATCCTGTTGAAATATTTTCAATTTATTCACTGTTTTCATACTCCTTCTGTCAACTGCGTACTTGTTTCATGAAACTCTCCCTCCACTTTCTTAACCCCTACTTATAAAAAAACTAAAGTTGAAAAATAATTTATGATGTAAAATGTATGCTGGATTTTCCACGAAACTCAAATTTTTGAACTTACAATGACTAAAACTGACTTTAAATCGAATCGTTGATAGCAGAAACCACATGAGTCAATAATATAAAAATGCTGGGAGCTTAAAAAAAAGCCCTGGTTGATTTTTTAAATTAATGATTGAATTTTTATTTATCTGGTAGATTTTATACAGGATGCCCGCTAAAGTCCCTTACCACCCTTTTAACTGCCGAATGGCTGCAGCTACCTTCATAAGAGTGGTGTCTAGGCATGGTAAAGTGGCAATGCGCTATTGGATGAAACCACTTACAGCGCCGCCTGGTGGAAAACGGTGGAGTTAGCGTTATTATCTCTAAAACGGTACGAGATAGAGAAAAAAAGTGAATTACAAAGTTGTAGAGCATCATCGATTTAGTACAAAAAGACACCTTATGGTCATGAATGTTAAAAACAGAACACTTAAAATGCACATTTGTTTGTTTACAGCTCCGGAATGTATGGTTCCAACATGACGGTGCGCCTGCGCACAAAACATCATCAGTGAAGCAGTACCTGGTGGAGGGATTCGGGGAACAAATAATCGAGTATAGTGGATTCCAAGAGTGGCCTCCACGTTCACCTGATCTGACTGCAATGTACTTTTTCCTGTGGGGATACCTCAAACAGCAGGTGTATGCGACCCCTTCGCCAGCATTGTAGGACTTTCAACGACGCATTACGGATGCTTGTGCCAACGTGTGCAACGTGAAGTTCAAGCAAGGGTCCAGATGTGCATTGTAGCTGACGGAGGGAAGTTTGAACACCGAAAATAAAGGTGTCTTGTGATAACGAGTTTTTCCCCCCTAAGAATGTTTTGTCACGTGTCAGTGTAGGAAATCACAAACAAACAAATACGTGTTTTAAGCGTTTTGTTCTAAGCATTTATGACCATAAGGTGTCTTTTTGTACTAAATCGATGATGCTCTACATCTTTATGATTCACTTTTTCCCTCTATCTCGGACCGTTTTAATGATAATAACGCTAATTCCACCGTTTTCCACTAGGTGGCGCAGTAAGTGGTTTCATCCAGTAGCGCATAGTCACTTCACCATACCTAGACATTACTCTTATGAAGGTCTTCTACCTCTGGGGAAGAGAGAACCCGCTTACTTATCCGGCGGCTTCTCATTCGTGTATTCGCTGTGCCCCCCAGAGGGACTGAAAATGGCATAAACGCAATTAAATAAACATTCATATGATTTCTGCAATCAACTATTTAATTGAGATGAAGATTCATTAATTTTGAACGCCTCCTCTACAATTTATTATTAGGGGTGATTACAGCCCCGTAAGGTAAAAACCCGATGTAATATTAAATAAGTTATAATATTTATATGATATACACGAATATTTTCAAATAATTTTATTATTGAACCAAAAAGTATATTTTTTCTTTGTTTTTAAAAATATATCTTTGTTTTACTACATCATTTAACGACGTTACTGGCATTTTTGGTTTCCCAACATTTATGAAATTAATGCGACGTTTAGCTTGCTTTTTCCGTATTTTAAGTTCTAGGTATTGCTGCATTTCTATTTTTCTTAGCTGACAACTGAAAGTTCAGGGTGGCCAGAAAAAAATATTAACACAGGCATTGGCTTTTTGCCCTTTAAATACTAGATTGGAACCTTCAGGATTTAATACGCGTTTCAGTATGCTTTTTAACAGGTGTTGGAGATAAGGAACATCTAGGAGGAAAAAAATGGCCCATGGAATGTAAAGAATTTTGGGGACTATTAAATAATTTATCGCTAAAATGTTTGCCCATACGTTCTGGAGAGGGATTTTTTTACTAAAAATCTTCACAAGTATTTTTGTTTAATGAGTACTAAATTACAAAAAAGAAAATACAGAAGAAACGGGAGAAGTAAACAATAGTGATAACAATATACCTTTTGCGCGCAACGCAGCTGCATCCAGTAATTGCTGCAACAATATTGTCCATAATCAACTAATCAATTAAGATAGAAACAAAACTACAAAAACATGCTTGAATAAAAATTATAATACATTAAGATTAAACAAATAAAATGGAAAAAATGGAGGAGAACTCGATTGGCGAACTTTTTCAAAGTGCCACCCGCCATCGGAGTGCTAATATGGATAAATTTTATGAGAATAGACAATCTGTACATCATCTGGTATAGAGACGCTCACGGATGTTCGACGATTTGTTATAATACGGAGTGTCCATAAATTACTGTCGGGATTTTCTTACCTCATAAATTTTGATTAAAGAACATCACGACCAATATTATTACATACTCGTAAAGTACAACTCCAGGAAGATTTTTTTTTAATTACACAATCAAAGTTAAATAATTTCTACATGGCAGCCTTTCGTGTCACATAGCACATCGAGACTGAACTCAATTTCCCGCTAAGTGTCAATAGGTTACATGCCGCTAAATTCCTTATCTCATAAATTTTGATTAAAGAACATCACGACCAATATTATTACATATTCGTAAAGTACAACTTCAGGAAGTTTTTTTTTTTAAATAACACAAGCAAAGTTAAGTAATTTCCACACGGCAGCCTTTTGTGTCACATAGCACATCGAAACTGAACTCAATTTCCCTATAAGTGTCAGCTGGTTACATGCCGCTAAATTACTTAGTGATTACTTGTGTCATTAAACAAAAGCTTTTTGAGTTGAACTTCATGACTGTGTAATAATACTTATAGTCATGTTTTTTACTCAAATGTTATGAGGTATATAAACCCTGATAAAAATGTATCGGAGATCCTTTGTAACCCGTATAAGTGAGTTTGGAGAAACATATTGAGTCCTCATTTTCGCAAATCCGGAAATTCCGGATTTGAGAAAGTAAAAAATTCCCAATTTGGATGCTATTCAAATCACAGTTACCCCTATGCAATTACTTCCCAAATTTTTCTGCTCAGAAGCAGTTTAGTACTGGTATTGATCTCTGCAATACCAATTCAATTAAATGTGCGAATTTCAAGATATTCAAATCTAAAATGCATTTTATTTAAAAACAAAGCTATCTCATCTACTTAATCATCCTTCAGTTGAAAAAACATCTTTTGTAAATGCTGTCTTCCTTTATCAAATTACCATATTTAGAGGCCTTCCTACCCTTGTACCGAATACTAGGTACTACTGGTGTTGATCTCTGTAATGCCAATTCAATTAAAATGCTCGAATATTAAGATATTCTGATCCAAAATTCGTTTTATTTCAAAACAAAGTCATATCCTACAATTAATCACCATTCAGTTGGGAAAAAAAAAACATCTTTTGCAATGTTGTCTTCCTTTATCAAATTACCATATTTAGGGCCCTTCCTACCCTTGCACCGAATACTAAGTACAGTCGTCCACAAAATGAATGAGACACCTCTGTAACTCTGGTATATAGCACTAGTTTTATGAAGAGTAGACCGTTAAATGCAAGTAAATATAGTATACGGCCCCTCAAAAAGTGGGCGTTGCCTGTCAACAGTAGGAATTTGCAGTTTTTTGTAAATATTTCGGAAACTATTATAGATATGCACTTGATTTTTTGGATACCGCCATTATGACGTCTCAGCTTCGCTTTCATGTAAAAATTTTACTATGTTGCAATTCACTTTTTTTCACAGTCATGTTTAAAATTTAAAAAAATATATTAATTATTTTTATTTATGAATTTTTTTCATGACTTTATGTAAAAAAATGTGTTCTTTTAGTGAGTGAAAAAAGCTTTGAGAAATATATAATACTTCCCGAGATATCGTCAGAAGTTCCTAAAATTAAGTTAACATGGGAAAGGCCGTTTTTCAAAACCCTATAACTCTCGAAATTTTAATCAAAACTCTATAAACATTTTTGTGGAGACTTATTTCATGACTGCAGTTGATTCAGCGAAAAAAATTGAAAACCGTAATGGGAAAATTCCGAGATAGCTGTTAATTAACTAACGCGGTTAATCATTTTTTTGTTCTGAATAAACCTATCCTCGTGACCCAGTAATATCGACACTAGTTTTGTAAAGATTCAATAATATATACCAAAGTTACAGAGGTGTCCCATTCAATTTGTGGACGACTCTACTACTGGTGTTAATCTCTGTAATGCCGAATTCAATTAAAATGTGCGAATACCAAGATATTCTTATCCAAAATTCTTTTTATTTAAAAACCTAGCCATCTCCTATACTTAATCATTATTGTGTTGAAAAGAAAAAAAAAACATCTTTTGTAATGCTGTCTTCCTTTATCAAATACCCACATTTAGGGAGTTTCCCTGCACTTGTACCAAAGCGGTGAACGGGCTCCGCCTCAAAACTCACAATCGCTCTCTCTCTCTGAAGTGAAGATCCAGTTTTATAAAGACCACTCCGTGTTTGAAGTCGATATCCTCCTGTTCTCGTTTTTTCCCAAAACCCGGGAGTCCTCCTCCTCCAGAGACTGCTGCGGCAGCCTCTCGTTTTCCTCTCAATGACAGGGCGCGCACTTCAAACGCTCCTTCAAGTGGTTACCACGTCCCGCAAAAGCGAAAAGAATGATGACTCCTTTTCCTTCTGGAGAGGGCCCTTGTGGAAAAGTTTTCAGAAAAAGGCGTCCTGTTCTAATCGCCGCAGCGCATTCATTTCAAAGGACGTGGGCAGGCCCTCTCGACACAATTAAAAAGGGACAGCCGAGTCGTCGCTGTCGGCCACGACCCCCTCAACCAAGAGGAGGAGGAAGATTAAAAATTTTTGCAATTAGTTGGCAGTCTTCAACTCTTTCATCGCTCGCTAGTTAGAGCTGATATTTCACTCTTCAAGGAAAAGCGTTCTTGTTTGTTAAGGGGTAGTCGAGGTTTAAGTAGCCATTAATCAATCGGCCGGGAGTAGGGAAAGGCCTCTTGTTCAAAGCGGGGGGAGGCTTTTATTCATGCTTGTCGATTGCGTGTGGCCTCCTTTTAACGACGGATTAACTCGGGAATCATTGTTCGAGAGTTTTATATAAAAAATCCACCTTGGCTAAGATGACCGAATAGTTTAGTTTCATAGGTCTATTATTATGAGTGCTAAGTATAGCCTAAGAGTCCCACGCTTGTGGCATCTTACAGTCTTCTGAGAAAATTTTCCGCGTCATGTTTCATTTTCTTTGTGAAACAGCTGTGAGATCAAAGGCTAACCATTTGGTGTTAACTGTTTAAAAGTTTTACAATAAACTTGTAATTTTACCGGTTTACAAGACTTTAATCTTGGTAACTTAAGTAGAAAAATCAGGTAATTGCTAGTTTAACTAACTTGTGATAAACATATACATCTTTTAATATTAAGTTGAAAAGGGTTATGATGATTTTAATCGGGTGCTACGGGGTTTATTTAGCAAGTATTATTCGATATATTTATGTGTTAGCCTTCAATTACTTTGCGAAACAGTTCTAAGATCAAAAATTAACCATTCATGGATAATAATGTTTCTACCAGTTTTACAATATCCTAGTTTTCATGATAGATCAAAATGAAAATTAAATGATCCGTTAACTGTTCTCTGTAAATAAAGATAATTCAAGTTTTATGTTTTTTTATAAAGCATGGAATTTTATTCCTCAGATATCTTTGAATTTGAGAAATGCTCAGGCCTGATTGTTACCCATTCGGTTTGTCCAGAACCAGCAATTTTGAATTTTACCTGAATCGGTCTAGGAATTACAATGAAATGCTTTTACTTTTCCTACATGATGCATACGAAGAGAAAGTAATGTAATTGTCAAAATATTCGATCACCAGATTTTGACGAATTTCCACGATTCCCGCGTCCGAAAACCGCTTTTTTGGAATTCTGTTGGTTGGTCTGTGAACAGGATAACTCAAAAACTCAACAAGTTAGATGAATGAATTTTAGTAAGCAATCTTTACACCAAAAATGTTAACCAGTGCGAAAGTTTGGACTTGTATAAGAGAAAAGTTTCTGTCCTTAAGTGTATTCGATTCTCTTCGCTGTATGACTATGCTAAACACAAAACGAGCCATATTGAAGGGGTATACCAGAAAGACGAGCGGAGAACACTCCTTGTTTTTAGAGGAATCCATAACCATCTCTATATTTTTGAAGAAAAAAAAATCCGCAACTTACCCATGCCTGGTACCTGCAGAATCCAGCTATTATCATGCATATTGGGATATGCACCTAATTACCTCTCCCCTGTAAAATTTGCTTTCCTGCAAGTGGTTTCGCTTTACCGGTATGATGTAAATTCCTGAAAGAAAATTTGAAAATCGAAAGGAAAATAATTAATTAAAGTTTAAAAGCATAAAATTTAAAATAGAAATAATCTATGTATATAAAAGAGGAAAGTGTGCGTGTTTGTTTCTTCGTTTTTTGGTTCTTTATGCACATCCACTTCGTTGGAATTACGACGACCAAATTTGGCACAGTGATGAATTAGCACAAGAGGGAGCTAACGCCATAAAAATTATTTTAAAGTTCCAATTAGATTTTTATTTATTTATTTAAATCTATTTTTAGACGTTTTTCGCCAGTAACTCCTGAAATATTTATGGAGTTTATTATTTTTACATGGAGAAAATTTTTTAATTTTTTTATTGAGAAAATTATTTTTACATCACGTTAAAGAGCAAAAAATAATTTTTTTAATGATACCAATTTAATTGTTGTACAATTTTTTTTCTAACTGTAATTAACGTTTCAAAATTCATTCTAATCTCAAATTGTAACAATGCTTTTATTGTTATAAAATAAAATTCAAACTAATTTATTGTTTCATCAAATCCTTTATTTACGTGTTTCTACCACTGTTAAAGCTAAGAAAATATTGCCTTGTTTGCTCAAGGTAGACTTCTTACTTCCGCTGTTATTTCGTAGCATGCACTTAAGTTCCGTTTTTATTTCGTAGCTTTTAATAGGCACTCAAATATCCAATGATGTTAGTTTAGTTACTACGCGATGTTTCGTTCAAATTTCACAAATTTTTTGAATGATCCTAATCAGTGTGCGGCGGAGTATTTGAGTGTCTATTTACTTTTATATTTTCTATATTTTGAAAGTTTGTTCCTGACATGGCAACGTTGTTTAAAAAGAGTAGAAAAATGCTTTTTCATATTTGAATTTCAGTTTGACTTTATTTATAGTATTGATAGAGAGTATTTATATTTAGTTTTTATTTTAGAAGAGTATTTATATTTAGTTTTTATTTTAGAAGATCGTTTATATTTAGTTTATAGAGTACAAGCAATAATTTACAGAGTATTTCAAAGACCCCGATAGGTTTTGAAAAATTGGGAAAATTGAATTAAAATGATGCCTCCAAAGAAACGGGTTTCCTTTGGTAAATCTTCAGTTGTGAAAAAAACTACCATTCATTTAAACCATACTGTTATAAGGCTATAAAAAGGCTATATTTGAAAGTTTTAATTCAACAAGAAAGGATTCAAAGAAGATTTACGTTTGTTGGGGAAAGTTGGTGACAATATTTTTTAGGGTGAAAAACAGGAGGCCGGTATTATGGAAAAAAAAAATGGATGGCGAGCAACGCCGGGTTTTCAGATAGTAGTAGATAAAAATAAAAGCTGAAATATCTACGAAAATATTGATAACATCATCCATCCAGGAATTAATGTTATCATATGATTAAAAAGTTAAAGGAGATTCGAACCTCTAGTTCGAAACATTGTAGCATTTGATTCGTCAGTCTTGTTGTCTGACTTCATTTCATTGGCCTTTGCATTCTGTGCATAACGAATTTTATGTCACGCAAATTACAGAAAGAATGTCAGCCTAAAATCATTATCGTGTTAAAAAACTTTCAACGTTTTGAAGTAAGTTAAAGCATTAGTTTGTAATAAACTGCAAAAATGTTTGCATTTATTAAAATTAGAGAAAAAAGTTGCACGAAAATAAAATTGGTATCGCTTAAAAGATATTTTTTGAACTTTAAATTCGCGTAAGAATGATTTTTGCGCGAATATTGTGGGAAAAGTTGATAATTTTTTTTAATTGTTGGAAAAAGTTGATTAATTTTTAATTAATGAAAATCTAATTACATTTTTCAAATACCCTTTCTTAATAAACACCTACTACCCAAGGAGTAACTACGGGTCGAATTTGGTAGCTCTAGATCAAACGATCTGACCTGTAGAGGATTTTGAACGATTTTTTGCATCACACATGTCGCTTGATGCATTTTACTGATAGTATGCCGACCTATAAGCATTATCAAGTTAAAATGATGTATGATTCTGTCGTCTGTTCAAGTGTGAGATAACTGTTTTAAGACTGAATGCATTTATTACTTTCTGATGCTTCTAATTATGATACGAGATACAGAATATGTTTAATATCTAACAATAAAATCCACTTTAATTATCTAAAACTGGAGCATTTTGAACAATTTTTGCATCACTCATGTCGCTTGATGCAATTTACAGGTATGCCAGCCTATAAGCAGTATCATCTTAAAATGATATTGTAGGATTCTGTCGTCTGTTCAAGTGTGAGATAAATGTTTTAACACTGAATGCATTTATTACTTTCTGATGCTTCTAATTATAAGAGATACAGAATATAATTAATATCTAACAATAAAATATACTGTGATTATATAAAATTGCGGGACAGATGATAATTGAAGTGGCGGAAATGAAATTGAAGTAACACATTTCATTTGCGATGAATAATAAGTGTGGGGCCGTTCAAATATTACGTAAGCATGTTTTTGGTATTTTTTGACCCCCCCTCCCCCCTTGTCAGCAAAAATAAGCAAATCGCAAACCCCATTA
>BGPR01007850.1:33944-68093 GCA_013235015.1 Araneus ventricosus | reverse complement strand
GATTTTTTGCTTCCTGTAAAATACTTCTTTTCCTTTTCCTCTCAATTCTACTAGAAACATCTTCCCCATTATCTAAGTTGACACTCGGAATTGCATCAGGTTTTAAAATTTTCTTATGATTTAAACCAATTAGACGATTCTTCATATCATCCATGTAATCACATGGCCTGAAGTCATCACTGTGTATCCTAACGTATTTTACATTTATATGATCTTGCCTTTTACATTTTGAGATCCAAAGTCTATTCAGATTCGGACATACTGGAAACACATGATATATTACACCTTTGTCTTTCGTTTTCCTGTAATAATTTGAACCCGTAGCGACAGCACAAGTAGACATACTTGCACGAAATGCACGATTTTCACAATATTTCACCAAAATAACAAGTAACACTGGACAACACAGGAACAAATAGAAGAATAAAAGAACAAACTAAGAATGAAAGAATTTCCAGTGGACGCTCTCGGACCCCACAAGGTTTCTGTCAGCCTAGTGACGTCAAAACTGGTTTCCTCCCTTCTTGTCGGCAATTCGGAAGCTTCAAACGTATGAGCCAGCCCTTAGGTCCGGTGCACACTAGCTGATTCGTGTCGTTGAAGCTATAAAAACAACAATAGTAACCCACATGCCCCCTGTGTGTCTCCGTAGGGGACATGTGGGTAAGTAATAGTAACCCACATGTCCCCTGTGGAGATACACAAGGGGCATGTGGGTTACTATTGTAGGTAGGTTAAGGGGTAGTGTGCACCGGGCCTTATACCTCTCTGGCCCTTCACCTGGGTTATGAAATTAGAGCACCTTTTGTCCAATCCAGATAAGCATGCATGTTCTTTGTGGCAGTGCGAAGGCACGTCGTCTTGTTGAAAGAGCAATTCATCATTTTCATAGTTTGCCCCTTTTCTGTAGGATTCTCTCCTAAACATATTACATAATGTATCAGGTTTTCAAGTTTATCACGAATCCGTGAAATAGTCAGGTGTATTGAACGTCCTGTTCCAAGCTCAAAGCTTCCACCTTTGTTGGATTTCACCGAGATCTTTAATTTCAAAATACCAAATTAAAATAATCTTACTTTCATCAGTCAGTTAGCCACTTTTGCTTACGTCCCTTGTTGATGTTACAGCCATAAGGAGAACATCACCAATTTTAAAAACAATACGTTTTTCTTTCCCAGAAGTGTCTATACATTTCTTAGTGGGCACTGTACATAACAATAAGCTATCACTTAATTCTTGGCGGGCTAGTTGCTGCTGCTTTTAAGAACGTTCCTCCATTGCATTATATGTTTGAATAATCTTGTAATAACAGACTTGGTAAAATTTGAACCGATATTATCAAAGCTATTGTTAATATATTTTTTTGATTAAGAGTAATAAGCCATGCGACACTAGACGAATTTTAGTGTCCCATAGATTTTTTTATTCCCTCTATTAACTACTTAGAATGGCCATAAGGGAATATAAAATATGCAAACTCAAAAATGTGATAATGCCCAATACGTCTGATAAGGAAATGCACATTAAAGAGTTAAGAAGTTTCTTCCTGACCTCTTGGCAAATATCTCCTTTGCTGAGACGGCTTAAGGGTTATGTCATTAGCAAACCATAGAAATGTTGACTCGAAGCCAGGCATTTGGGATGCGGTATCCCAGAAGGAGAACCACTTTTCTAAGGCATTTTCAATACAGAGGAGAAAAACGCGAACGATTTTACCAAAAAATAATAAAATTAAAAAAATCTTATTCATTTATTACAAGCATAAACCTAGCAAGTGAAACGTGCGATTGAATCACTACAGACGAATGCAACGAAAGTTTTAATATGCATTTTGCAGCTTAAATTTAATTTTCAAATTTTCTTCTGTTATTTTTGACCAATAAAGTATTCAAATAGAAGCGTAGTTCTTCGAGAAAAGCAGATGAAGTATTAAAATTTAACGAACTTTCTTAGACGCAACATGATGAAATCAACTGTAGCTGAAACTGTATCGCGTAAAAAATGCATGACAAAATAATTTCGAGCCCTGTAATTGACTCTGAAACAAGGTTTCCAGATTTTAAATCTTTGGAAGACAGGTTTTCTTCGATTTTCTCAGTCAAAATTGTATTAGAACCTAATCGTAAGAACAAGGAGGTAATCGAAATCCTGTGCGATATTCGAATTGTGTAAGTATTTACCAGCTAGGTTGGGAAACACTCGGAAATTCTCGTAAGAAATTTTTCCATACTTGGAAGTACTAACCACAGTGGGCAGTTACTTACAGTTGTGAAAGGAACTCCCCTATCAAGAGTTACTAATATTCACCTATGGTCAGTTTGAAAAGCAATCTGGAAAGATGGTAGAAGATAGAATATATGCCATGCGCCAAAAGACAAATTTAATTTAACACTTCTACTTATTTTTTTATACTCTTTGGAATAAGTTTAGGTTTCTATAGAAGTTTTTATTTATTTGTGAATACCAAATATTTTATGTTTTATTTATTTTGCGCAGCCCACAGAAACTTAGACCATGCTTATTTGGCTCATGTTAACTTTCGAGAGTGATATGTTTCCTATAGATATACAGTGAAACTTGTGTATAACGATATTTTCTTTCGTCCCGGAGGAATTCTTATTTACTCAATGTATTTTGAATTTTGCCTATCGCGATAATCACCTTTTAGCGGCACCTGTCTTTAGAAAGCTGGTACAGTGCAATCTCGATTTTCTTTACTTCCCTTAGAAAAAGTGGCGAGAGAGCACCATTGTGCCCCACATGTCCTGCAAATTTTACTATTAATAATATTTTAATTGACTGTCCATCTTTTAAATCTCACCGAGTTCACCATTTCCATTCATCATTTGTTACCTTACAAGACTTGGTAGGTAAAAAACAACACCCAGACATTTTTAACTTTTTAAAGGCTATTGGTTTTTATACATGCATTTAACATTTTAAGCTTGTTTGTCACATTATGGTACATTTTACTCAAATTTTATAACTTTGCGTTTTATTTAAGTTTTATCTTATCTTACCATTTTTTATTTACCATTTGCTTTGAGAATTTACCATTTGATTGGCGCAGTTTAGCCAGGATTGGCTCTTGCGCCATTAAATCTCAATCAACCAACCAACCAACCCTTAAAAAAAGACACCCTATGATCCAGAATGCGAGATAACAGAACACCACTCCATACCCCTGCACCCGGAATCAAAATGACCGAGTCTTCAAAAATACGAGATAACGCAGGAATTGGAATGTGCGCAAATGTTTGCTGCCTCTTTCCGTCTAGGCACTGTCGAACGTATTCATGCGCAGTTAGCACTTCGGACTGACCACTTATTAATTGAAGTTCGCTTTTGATGTGTTAAAGCCTTGAATCTACAATGGCACGGCGTAAAACACTTTACACTACGACACACCCCTGACTGCAGAGATAAAAAATCTCCGGTTTGAAATTTGGATGAGTATGCGTAGAAACTTTATTGAACAGAACAAAAAAAAGTTTACATACAGTGCTTTAATATTGACGAAAAACATGTGAAAATTATAAAAACGATAAAAAATGTGTGTTTATATATGAAAGGTAAGACTCGCGAAGCAAAAACAATTTTAAGACAGGTCCCAAAAGTTCGCTGCGTCTATATACTTGTAGAAGGACTGATTAGGGTTCTAGTTATTGAACCTCTAGAGGGTCTTAGTACATAAGTCTGAGGTCTTGGTGAAGGAGAGAAATCTGGGTCGGAGTCGGATGAGGCGTAAAACACTGCATCTGAAGACATTACATAAAACATTGGCATTAATGTGAAATAAAATTATGTTTTTATCTCCCTTTTATGCATATTTTTATTGTTAGTAAAAATGTTAACTAAAATTTTCACTTTGAAGTTCTTGAAGAAGAAAATTTTAATGTAATCTTTTATTTTTAATAAAATTTCCTTTTAGCTATTATACTTTATTAATACTTCCTTTTCTTACTTATTTTTAAACTTCAGGGCCGAGGCAAAATGTTTTAGATGGAAATGGGATCGCGAATGTTTTCCACCAGTAAAGGGGTTGCGAGTTGAAAAAGTTTAAGAAGCCCTGAGACAGAACGAAGGAAAAGGGGAATAAGAGTTTAAAGAGAATGAAGGATATTTTTGTCTAGACGATATAAGGTGAGTGGTTATCACGTGCAGTGGCAGTAAAGTTACCCTGACACCCTTCATAATTTCAAAGGAGGAAGGGGATATCTCAAAATGGTGACATCAATCACCCATATATAACAACTTGACTAGCTAATGGAAAGGAAGGATAACCATAAAAAGGCTTACTTTATCTTCAGATATAAGAGGCAAACTATGTTGCAGACGATCTTGGCACAAAGGAATTATTTTTTTTAGATAACGTTTCTAACCTACATAGATGTCGGAAGACGCCAAGATTCCGGTGACAAATGCATCTTCATTAATACATTTACCGTAATATTTTGATGTTTGATTCGGTGACTTTTAAGTTTATTTCTTCTATTTCCCATGCCATTTTCCTAAACGGAGAATTTGTTGTCCTTTGTATCACCACGTTTAATAAAGAGGCTTTATTGCATATGCGATTCGTATGTTTGTTTTGTGGAAGAATCTTTAGCACAAGTTATGAAATATCACTGTTTCGTTATGCTTCTCAAAAGGAGAATTTCTTTATTTAGCATTTTTCTAGCTTTCGAGAATAATAGATCAAATTATAATTCCAAAATATTCGCTTTTTTGCGGAAAAGTTTGCGGGAAATAAAATTTGGTGAGTGATGGCATAGGTGCTTAAAACTGTAGAAGGGAACAAGAAACCTTGAAAATTATAATAGTTTACTTTTGTTTTCGGTACCAATTTATACTTAACATATGCTAACAAATCAATAAACACTATCGTTAGAAACAATCATGGAATAAGAAAGATTTCTTAGTCGAATCGATGGAAGAAAAAATTTAGAAATCGAACACTTCCTCAGATAGAGAGGAGATTTTGTGCTTTTCAGTGATAATTCACATTTTAACACAGCGCAATGGGTTCATCAAAAACCGAAGAAACATATTAGCATAAATAAATCATAAATTCTGTAAAGATTGAAGAGAATTCTATTTATAGAAAACAGCGAAGTTTACAGATGCTGATTAGAATCATGTCTGACAAATAATACTTTGCCACAAAACATTTTCTTAAAGCTTTAGAGGGAAAAAATATACAATCTAAAAGAAACTAGAAAGGAAGACAAACACATAATAACCTCCTTTGGAGAAAAAGATTTCGATATTTCACTTAGTAGTAAAAGTAGCGGGAAAATACACTGGTGTCCAAAAATAATGCGCAATTTTGAAGATCCTATAAAATTGGAGTTAATACGGATACCATGATTCGCAATCAGTTACCGAGAATAGTGGGACATACAATCGTCGGAATTCACATTTTACAGTGAAGATTCGGTAAAGAGGGCATTTAGGGTGGCGACCAGAAAGGGATGAAGGTAAAAATGGAGTTTGACCCATCTTGTTTCACCAGAAAGATGATAACGAGATGTAACTATCATCAATGGTTATGTTTGAGGTGCATAATATTGACATGCATTTTCGTAAACACAGCAAAAATATTCGAGAAGATATAAAGATTTTTTTAAAAAATCTCAAATTTTTCCGCATGTTTTTTGCTTACAACATGCAGTTTCCCACCCAATTGTACGAAACTTACAAAATGCTTGACAATATGTTAAAGAAGCATTGTATTAAAATTTGAATATTACAGAAAATATAGGCATTTGTAGTAAATAATTTTTTTTACTGTGGATGTGCGAACCTTAGCGTAATTTTTTTCATAACTTCAGAGTCAGATATATAGGGAAACTTATATAAAAATTCCAGTTCAATACCATTAGTATTCAGAAGATATCAGCACTGCAACTTGATGAATTTCGGTACACTCTAAGAGAAACTAAATGATAAGGGTTCTTGCACAAACTGATATATTTTAAACTTGAATCTTCGAATAGTAACAGTCAAAACTGTAACTTAAATTATGTATTTAACTTATAAGTATACATGAGTATTCAGGATATTCAACTTTCATAAAATTCAATGTTACTGTTTATATGAGTTTGTGCAAAACCCCTCATTATTTAGCTTCTTTTAGAGTACACGGAAATTCACCAAGTTGAAAAGCCGATATCTTTCTGAATACTAATGGTATTGAACTGGAATATTTATATAGTAGCCCTATATATCTGGTTCTGAAGTTATGGGGAAAAAATTACGCTACGTTTCGCACATCCGCAGTAAAAAATTATTTACTACAAATGCTCATATTTCCTGTAATATTCAAATGTTTTAATTCAATTTTTAATACAATGCTTCTTTTACATATTTTCAAGTATTCTGTAAGTTTTGTACAATTTGGTGCGAAACTCTGCATGTTATAAGCAAAAAACATACGGAAAAATTGGGGATTTTTAAAGAAAATGCATGTAAACATTATGCACATCAAACATAACCACTGATGAAAGTTACATCTCGTTATCAGCTTTCTGTGAAACAGGATGGGTCAAACTCCATTTTCGCCTTCACCCCTTTCTGATCGCCCTCCTAAATGCCCTCGTGACCGAATCTTCACTGTAAAATGTGAGTTCCGACTCTAGTATGTCCCACGATCCTCAGCAACTGATTGTGAATCATGGTATCCATATTAACTCCAATTTTGTAGCATCTTCAAAATTGTGCATTATTTTTGGACACCAGTATATACGTATTGCCTGTAGTAGGAGGAAAATGATCCTCAAAAGAAAATATTAGAGCCAAGCTGAAAGCAGTATCCATGAAGTAGGAGAGTTTTATTATCAGAATGAAAGAAACACTTCATGTTTGTTATCTGTGCATTAACAGCCCAAAAAGCGAAATTTTTGTGCCTGAAGTCGCGTTTCAGGAAAGAAACATTTCCTGCGAAAGAATAAGTTCCAAGAGTAGATATTAAGGCCAGATCCCGGAGCTTAAAGAATCCCCTATAAGTAATGAGATAAACAACAGGATAAAATGATGAGATTAAGTTGGAAGAATATCAATTGCTACCATCAAATAATTCCCATGTACGAAATAAAAATTCTAACAAAATTAAATGAAATGTCAAATTAGGTTTTTGTAAGTGAACGTGTTTTCTGAATTCCGCGATATACGAAATAATCCGAATAGATGAGGAGACAGAGTTGCACAAAACTTTTTGTTACAATAGCGGACCCACTTCAGGTCTGTTACTTAAAAAAAAAACAAATTGGTTTCTTAAAATTTATATCCAGAGATTAATAATAGATATTAAATCCTTAAACTAAATAGAGGCGATTGAAAACACGTGCTTTTGAGTGCAACTCCGCGTGATTTGGCAGAGCATTACGAGTTTTGCCCATTTACTGAACACACGACCAGTAGACAATGAGAGTCAGAAATGATACAAAATGTTATTATGTTTTTGAAAGATGAAATCACCAGAATGTTCAAGAGAAGGCGATCACAAACTGAAATGTGTATAGTAGCGGATGTTACACATGGTGCAGTTTTTAAACTATGAAGCAGATATGAAGCCTACAAAATCTTCAACTACCTAAGAATATCGACAGAGAGGAAAAATCCTTGAGAAGAGCAAGTTCAGTCCATAATCCAGTGATGCCACATTATAACGCCTATTCCATATTTCTGCTCTATTCCAATGGAAACAACAATATCAGCGAGAAGTCTTTAAAAATCTGCCATGTATATGAGAAACAGCTTTGTTTGCCTGCCTCTCACCCATGTGCACAAGGAAGTCTGCGACAGTTGCAACTGTGGATCAGAGCCAAATCTCACTAGACTGCTGTGATGTTTTCAGATGAATCATGATTCAATTTATACGGTGATTCTCGATGCATCACCATCTGGAAAGAAGCGGAATATGTCAAGGTCTTCTCAATGTAAAAGAATGAAATTATTATCGAGGTTAGAAAGCCACTTTTTCAGCTTTTGTATTATCCAGGTTTCCCACTCTTATCCTGCACAAAAATTTAAGTCCTTTTAAGGGTTTTTTAAGGCTACTCTCACTATTTTTAAGTCAGTTCGGATTACAGTGATTTGATGTACTATTAACAATTAATTTAACTAGATTATTGAAAAAATAATTAAACACGAAATTTCCATTTAGATTACAAAAACATTTCGAGTTCGCCTTCATAAATAATTAAATAAAACAACAAAATTAATCTATAAAGAAAAATATACAATTCGATATTTCGAGAATTTGTTGATTCTGAATAAAGTTTCAAAACTGAAGACCACAATAATTTCCTTTTATAATCAATATGCATATGGGAATGAATGCTTTTCAAATTCATTTTAAAAAGTAAATGATAGCTACTAATGTGTAAAATTAATAATTTCATATTTGAATAAAATATATGCCACTTTTTAAAAATTTACAACTTTTTTACAGGAGTCAGAAAACTGCTCAGATGGAAAAATTAAGGCCTCAGAATAGGAAAAAGGGCTTTTTAGGGCCTTTTGAAACAAAAATTAGGACCTTTTTAGGGATCCCTAAAAGGATTTTGATATTTAGAGCCATTTTAAGGCCCTGATATCCTCATGATTCTGAAACCACTGCATCCAGCTTCTTTTGGGCATATAGTAGGCAAACAGCAGCAAGGTTGGTATGGGTACAAGATTCCTGAAGCGTTATGTAAACTGCCTGTCTGGATAATCTTGCTTGCTCTGCTGCAGCGAACTCAAAGAGAAGATAAAAGACGGGCATTTTCGCCATATTGCCTAGATATCTACAAAACCAGTCTCTTCCATAACCTTTTACTTCCGCGTTTCCAGAAGGTTGATACCTTCTCGCAGCTTAAAAAGTATTACTCAAGAAATTTTAGTTTATGACCATCCTCTTCCAAAGATTCTACGTGATTATTTTAATAACGTTCACTATTCAAGTAATTATTGAATTAATAATAAGATAGTAATTTAAATCCAGGGTAACTAGTAGTTACCTTAAGATAAATTTTCATGAAATATCAGTCGATGGAGAGTATTTCTGACTATTTATCATCTAGTCAAATTTTCTTACAGAAGTTCATTATGCTTCAGAATATATGAAGTATACACTTTAGATCTTACATCAAATTTTAATTAAATAATTTACGCTAAATGCAAGAGAAAGTTATGCAATTTCTGATACATCAAAAATATAAACCAATTACTCTAGCCAAAATTTTTTCTATAATACAAAAGATACTATTTCTTTTGTATCATTATGACCAAAGACAAGTTTAAATGATTTCTGAGGGCACTGAAACTTTCACATTTGATAGCAAATAAATACATAAATGAAATAAAGAAAGGGGAATTTTTCTATGCTTTGTCATACGGCAATTTGGACTGCTGTTACAAAAAATATCTTGACTAGAGGCACCAAATTTTCAATCCATATGAATTATTGTATATATTGTGACGCAGCTGTCGTCAAGATTTAAGTTAAGAATTATTGTATAAAGAAAACCGCATGTCACTATTATCTGTAATCGAAAATCAGCACCTTTTTGTCAATTCATGTGACTTTCCCAGATTTCATTGGAACATCCTTCGATTCCTTTCTATCGAGATACAACACAAGTTTATAACCTTCTAACTCTTTAATCTCTAATAACAGCGTGATTTTAGCAGACAAAGAGCCGTAACAATATATATATATATATATATATATATATATATCCCAAAAAGGTGGAACAAGCGATTATTTTCTTAAATATTTATTTTAGACATATACTTCCAATTACAAAGTTTCCACAAATATGGTAAGAATTTGTGTGAAAACACTTTGACTTCTATGGAAATTGAAAATAAAAAGTTAAGAAAATTAAATTTTTAATACGTGCCCATAAGAGCAAAAGTGTCAATGACTGAAATGTTCTTCTTACACTCATCTATGCATAAAGTTTCACAATTCTGTCTGCAAAACTTACAGAAATACGTTAATTTTTAAATTTGAAGGGCCTGCTAACAAATTTATACGGATATGTTTATTGCAGAAATACAAATTTATCCAACACAGGAAAACAGCGAAATGCAAATATTTGGCAAGTAGTAAATCAGCCAATCATCACGGATTGAAAATAAATTGCCAATGACACATACTGTTACTCAGTTTCATTTGCAGATAGTTGCAACTATCAACTTGATAAAGAATGGAAGGACAACTTGAGAAAATGAAAATTTAAGGTATATCAGGAAAATAGCCTAATATTGAACCAGAATACTGAATTATTTGCTCTTTGCGTTGTGCGTATTATTAGCTTTACTTAAAAGCAGTGGAGACTCGTCCTTTAGATCTGGAGAGTTGCAGAACTCACTAAAATTATATAAAAAAAATTGTATTTTTTTTGTTCTTACTTGCTTAGTTCTCCACTCTGACAGTTCAATTATTAACGAAAAAAAAACGAGAAAAGAACACAGAAAATGAATGAAAAAGTAAGACAGAAAAAGGATAGGTTGATAGGGTAGGGATATAGGTCTTGATTTTTTTTCATTGGCTATTTTTATGTTCCGAATTCACTTTCATGTTGCCTCAACGGGAACTTGGCTGGTTCATACATACTCGATTTCTCTTATTAAGACGGAACTCACCGAAAAAAAGGACTGTGATTATCTAAAATACAATTCAGATAATTACAACTACAAGATTGAACTATTTGAAGGTATATTTTTGAAAAATTGTATTTCAATTGTATTCTAGTAATATTTTTATAGCATTACTTGTTTCTGAGCAGATAAGCTGTCACTGCTCATATATCACCGTGAATATTTTTTGAAGGTTCACAAGATGAACTATTTTTGTAAATACTTCAATTAATGTATTATTTGACTAGTTTTTGGATTTAGCAAGAGTTAACAAATGCATTGTTATTTCCTGATTCCGCCCTTTAAATAATTTTTTTAAATATGTATATTATCCCTCAAATGTACATCGAAAGGCTGGATCAAACAGCAGTGAGAGGTATGGAAAAATGGTCTAAGTCAACAACTTTGTCTTGTTATATATCTGTAAGTTTTGCAGATAGAAGCGTGTAACTTTGTATGTGAAGAGATGAATGTAGAAGAAACATTTGACTAATTGAAATTTTTGCTCTATGGGGACCGTATCAAAATTTAATTTTTGTAACTTTTTATTATCAATCCCCTTGGATATCAAAGTATTTTGATACAAATTCTTACCTTATTTGATGAAACTTTGTAGTTGGAAGTATATGTCTAAAATCAATATTTAAGGAAATAAACGCTTGTTCCACCTTTTTGGGACACCCTGTATATATATTGACGTCACTGACTTCAATTAGACTACGTTAAGTAACATTGCATATCCATTTTTTTTCAGTATTTAAAAAAAAGAATCACCGTATGTGGAAATATTTATCAGAGAAGAAAGTAATACATCACAATATCTTTTCCCATTAAAATAGTTCTGTATAACTATTTAAGAAAAATGAACTGCAAATACATGTTAGTAAAGACCAATATCCTTAGAATCCATTCTTAATCATGAGATTATGATTATTTCTTAGTCTCGTATAAATAGAATAGAGGCTGTCAGTTATCAGAATATCTTCTAAAAATTTCTGTCTTGTGTGCTCCGAATTTTAAATGAAGAATTAAAGGACTAGTTTCGTTAGAAAACCATACTGGAAATTCTGAGACGTAATAAAGATTGTTAAATTTTGAGGAATAAAACAAATAAATCGTCAGCTATTGATGAGAAATTCGAATTGCTAAATTTTTAGCTTAGAAAAAAATTCTGTAAACAATTTAATAAGAATGGAGACACTTATATATTATACAGCCGTAGAGATACTGAAAGCAAGGATTTCTTACATAGTAATTTTACAAACCGTTTTTCAAAATGACAGGTACAATTTGTTTTGAAACTTAGGGTATATTTAATTGGTTTTTTATCGTATAACCGCGCCCCCCAAAAAAAAAAAACCTACGGTAGCTGTGCTGCGCAAATATTGAGTTGACCACAATGTTTTAGGAGAAGCAAATAGACACAAAAATGCTTTAGATATTTAGGCTAATATCTGAAAAAGTAGTAATTTGCTGTCTGATTTTTAAGCATAAGTAATTCTCTACAAATATTAGGAGTTAGAAATAATACGCAATAATTGCTAAAATAAATTATAAGGGATACATTGAACACAGTACATTAGTAATTAGATATTAAAAGTACTGAACTTCTACAGTTATTAATACTAATTTCACTTTCTAATTTGAGCACCTAAAATAAATTTTTAAATGAGATTTAAGAAGTACCACATTAAAATAATAACATTTGCAAATAAATGAGTGAATGACAATGCAAATAACACTGGTTGTCTTCATACTGAGAAGAGTGCGGGAAACCCCAGTCAAGAGAGGAAGAAAAATGTTAAATTTTGAAGTGTTTCCCATATTAAAAGTTAAACTCTTTTTAAAAAGATGAATGCAAAGGGCTGACGAATCTAGTTTAATCTGTGAATTGTAGAGGCTTAGTCGATTTAAAAAAATAAAAATTTCTATTTTATAACATGAGCTGTCTGTTCAATCGACAAACCAGCATGTCCATGTTTCGACTGCATCTGCGGTATTCTTAATAGTACTGCAGTATTTCTTCAATATCAAAACTTGAAACAAAATTGTCACTCAGTCTTCGTTTAACTTATCGGAAATTTACGTGTGAATTATCGGAACAAAATTTTCGTTATCAGCTAACTGTGATATTCTCCTTGCAGTTACAATGGAAGTTAAGTATTACAGATTCTGTTCAAAACTTTTTAAATAACAAATAATTTTTTGATAACCTATTAATTCTTTTATTGCAGATACAATATTAAAATAATGAAAAGAAAACAGTATATTTTTTGGAGGATTACTTACTTATCATGGAATATAAAAACTGTAATTTTATAACAATTTTAATATATTATAATAAAAAATAGTTATAATTAAAAAAGACTTTGGCGTTAAATATAGATCCTCTATGAAACACGGGCATGAAAGCATAGGATGGGAAATACCAACTTCCATAGCAAACAATACACTGTCCTATATTTATCAGCACAATAATACATAAGATAGGGTATTTGATTACTGAAATGAGTCAACATGAGACAATGGTGTACCTGAAGTCAGAAAAGGGGGGGGGGAGTTTTATAAAAACTCTTTATGCCATCACTCACATAAAGAAGAGAATGAGACAGAGACGTTCCAAAAGTGACTACTGGAATGTAAAAATAGATTTTTCTTTTCTTTTCTAAGGACCACTTAAACGAATGAAAAAAGAATTAAAATGGATATGTTCTAGGAAGCACACAGTATCTATCGTCTAATCTTTAGTAACAAATGAATGAGAATGGCAAAAATATTCAGCGCATTAAAAGAAAAAAAACTTTTGCATTTTTTTCAGCAGTAAAACTAAATCTCAGCTGGTAGCTAGTTTCCACGCCTAGGGCAGCGGAACAATGTTGTGCTATTTTCTTTAAGTATAATAATTGCAAACAAATGCAGATGATAGTTTCGGAGACTTTCAGGGGCTTCGGTACTCCACACACAGTGCAAAATTTTACAGTTGATCATTTTTTCAGGCCTCTCAAGAACTTCTATAAATCTTGACGTGATAATCCTTGGATATATTATATTTTAAAAGTCCTTTTTAGATGTTTTTTAGACAAATATTTCCTTAAAATCTTAAATGTTTGTTAAAAGTAATTTATAATAATTTTTCATAGACTCGAAATGTTATAGCCGTCAACATACTGTTATATATTTTTTCAACGGCAACATTCATTCACATAATGTTAAGACCTGTACTGTCAAATGTAATGTCTCCTCGGTATATCACTTTCCTCCTTTTCTTTTAAAAATTTTAAATAAAATATAATTTTTTTGTCAAATCAAGTCCACACCAAAGCTCAAACTGCAACAAATTCTGCAAGGAAATAAGAGAATTTTATGAGCAATATATTTCGAAGAGATTGAACTGAGAATATGTTAAATTCAATTATCATTTCAATCTGAATAATTTACGAATAGAGACACGATGAAAGAAAATCAAGAAAAGCCATGCAAGCTTTGTATAAAAAGAATAAGAAAATAATTTCATTCACAGGATTTTACTCAGAAAAATTGACTACTGACAGAATAGCTGTGTTCTTGTTCATAGAGCTCTAAACTAAACCTAACCTAATAACCTACGCAAAATCAAAACAATCAATCATCAAAACACAATGACAAAAAATTCCCATCTCTTGTTATCAGTTGATTTACTGAGAGAAATTTAAAAATCAAAACACAAAGGATAAGAAGAGGAGGAAGTGAAAAACTAAATTTGAACAAATAAACATGAACTGCCATAAATTAAAACATTCAAAATAATAAATTTTCTCCTTGTATTAAATTGCATAATTGATAAAAAATATCTCTACCAATGATTCAGCATTTATAATAAGCGATGTGTTTTACAGGTTTTCGATAGCAATGAAATATCGTATTTTTATTAATGCAAAATTTGTCCTAAATCAAAACCTCAAAAATATTCTACATACGCAAAAAGAATTAAACACGGGCACATGGGATATTCTTTAGAAAGAACAAAACTCTAATTTTGAGTATCATTTTCATTTATTTAGACTATATTCAGGATAATTTTTTTTCTGTCTAGCTATTCTGAATTTTAATTTAGTCTGCTTTGATTTTTTTTCTTAATTGTTTCGACTATCAAACAGGGCTCCCCTGGGTTGAACTTCACCACAATCCACTCAAGATAGCTGAATCAGCAAATTCAATTCAATATTGCATTCCATCGCACGTTCCTTTCTCTTTGCTACACTTGTGCTTCTAACAGACGTGTTTTTTGCTTGCGCTACAAGACTCATTAATGGATCTTAAAACTGATCTGAACAGGTATCGAAGAAATATGCAAACCGCATCATTAAAGAGATGGCCAAATGGAAGTCAAATCAAGATAATTTGAAATTCTGGATTCATCCGGTTCAACGGAGAAACTTTTAATATTTAATCAGGCTTAAATAATTATTCAACTTTCTTCATAAAAGATCAATTGCAAACTGTCCAACAACAGAACGTATTCATATTTTAATTGTTTAATAAATGGACAGACATTCAGGTTCTGGAAAATAATATACAGATAACTGAAAATCTGAGTATAGTCCTAAGTAGCCATTATCCTTGAGAATTTGACAAAATCCAAGGTAAAATATTAAGAAATATTACCACTAACAAACCAGAAAAGTTACAAAAGATAATCTTGAGAGATGTTTTGTACATTGATGTTTTAAATATAGAATGTCAAGTTATCAAACAATATTTGCATCCTAACAAGAATATTACTGAATGTTTCCTACTCATACAACTGTTCACAAAATAAAAATAATAAAGAATGCTTTCTTTGCAACCAACAAATTTGAATATTCACAATTCTCATTCTGCTGTATACTGAAAACCCCATTTAATAACTGGCACCAGTTTTGTAACTATTAAGCCATTATATTGATTTTCTCAAAAGGTTGAGCTTTCTGGAATATCAGTTCAGAAACAGTAAAATATTTAACTCAGAAGAATTCATCAAACATTCTTCAGTTAATTGATGCAAGTCAATAACAAAATTATGACAAAAATAAAATAGTGACAAGGGTCGATTTTTTTTAAATTTTCATTTTGTTATGCCCAAATAACACTGCCAAACATCAAACATTTTAATACGTTTTCTTTTTTAAAAGAGTGACTTCATAAAACAAGGAGCTGATGCTATGTTGCTGTAAGGAAAAACTGACAATTTTTTTTAAAATAATGCTAATTTTTACTATTTTTTTACTATATCATTTCATACAACTATTAAAAAATTAAACATCAATAAAAAAACTAAAATGATACAAACAAATATGTAAGCTTCACAGATTGTCGTATCACATAGATATGCCTTGACATTATCCACTTTTGTATGTAACAGTGGTGATGCTTATGTAGAAAAAAACTTAGTGAATTGTCAATGCACATAATTTTAACTAGTTCATAAAGAATTAAAAAATATATCAACAATGAATTTTAATGTAATAAATTCAAGTGATTTTTAGAGAATTAATTTCTTTTATTAATATTTATATTGACTGGTATGCATTTAAGAAGAGAAAGAAATTTCAATGGAATAATAATTTGGTGTTTTTACTATTTATTCTAAACATAAAACATAAAGAGGCAGGGAGGAAAATCTGCATTTAATGACATTTTAAGTACCAAAAAAATAAGAAAGAATATCCTTTCTTTATACGGGATACATATGAGAAAGTTCTGTTTATATGAATCCAAAAAATAATTAGATAAAAAACAAAGCAAAAAAATTGTCATCATCAATGACAACAAAATAATAGGTATGTCAAAAAAATTCATCTGTTTTAGAAATCTTTAAAACAAACAAAAAAAAGACTTGCAAATGTTATTATCACATCCTCTCCATTCTCAAAGGTTTATAAACTGAAATAGCTAGATAATGATAAAAAAAATGGAATAGTCCACGGGTTAATAATTTCCTCTGATATTAAGTGTGTAAAATCGTTTCATATTTGAGATTATGGCACAGATACCCAGTTGCCTTTTTCCATTACAGATTATTTTAATATAATTAACTGTAAGTGAAAATTAACTGCAAATGCTGGTTAATGACCAGGTAAATGAACTGCAAGATGATTCCAGAAACCAACATTCTTATTTAAGCAATTTTTCTGCAAGATGCAAGCAATCATTCTATTAATTCTTCAAGCCCTGGATATTATAGCTTGTCAAAGAACTTCAGAAATCACTGACGGACATTTAAAATATGGTCCAAGACAAAAATTTTAAGTTGCCTCACATGCTGTTGTGAACTGTGTCTTCACACACTTGACAAATGTAGCTTTAAATTTCTACAATGAACAGTGAATCTTCTACCACTTTCTGCTTATTTGTTAAGCATTTAGTATGCAACTCTTCTGAATAAATCAGTTTGTACTTGCTTCAGTGTCACTGGCAAAAATTCAGGTTACAACAAAACCATCCGATAGAACTTTGTGCTCAACTTGTTCCACATGAAGAACAGTGCTAGCTAATCATTTGAATTATATACAAAAGTTTATTTTAGGTTTCATTCACTATTTTATATAACAGAAATTGCAAGATAACTGCATGAGGTATGTCATAATGGGGCCTACTGAAGGGTGCACAGAACTCCAGACCACTATTTGTAGTAACCAGTCAATGCTTTTTTATATAAATTAAGGCCAGAACGATAATTTATGGCTATAGTTCATTCACATAACAAATTTATTAGAATGATGTAAACTCTATTTAGATGTATTTTCAAAACTTCTAGACAGTAAGAAAATTGAAAACAATTAAAGTTCTTGATATGTTATGATTAAATAAAGTAGAACATTTATAATTTTTTGTAATGATCTGTAGAGGGAATATTTATTATTGAGAATTTCCCCATGTCATTGAGTTTCATTCTGCAGATTAATGATTAAAGTAGTAGCTTACTCACAGTTTTACAAAAGTCTAATAAATAGAAGTCTAGCTTGCGAGAAAACTTATCCTAATCTTTTTTAGCGCTAAATATTAATATATTTTTCGTTTCAGTTTTAATTCACTCTTGTATAAAAGAAGTAGTGTACTACCTATTTATCAGAAAACTCTTGATTATTGAAAAATTATAGTCAAAATAATGTGCAATATAGCTAAAATATATTATTTAATGTATCACGCTGGTCATATTAAAAAGATATTGAGTAACTACCATAAAATACATATTGGATAGGTAATAAATGTATCCACAATTTTATTTAGCTAACTTTTCTTTTTTTCCAATCTGTATTGCTAACAGATATTAAGATAAATAAATATAAGAGATCACAACATTCCTATTAATACTGAGATAAAAATGGAAAGCGAATAGCTTTCTAAAAGTTAATGAAAGCGCACGAAAAAAAGACGAACCAATATAGATTTAAAATAGGCAACAAACTTTTAAATCTTTCCAATAAACAGATTATATTGTCATTTCACAACTGTTCAATCTTCCAAAAAGAGTGCAGTCAAAATTATAAATTTAAGTTGTCAGATTTCAAATTTGAATAAAATGAAAACAATGAATCATTGAGCAATGAAAACAATGAATCATGCCAAGCAGCGCAAGATACACTGCCAAAATATTAAAATATTTTTAAAGTATTATACAATATTAGGAATATTAAATAATGCTATAAAATATTGCAGAAAATCTTTGTACTACTAGGTTATTAAACTATCATATGAATATCATGATCTGTAATGAATATAAATTTTGATGCATATGTAAACAATCGGAAATATGTCACAACGAAAATTTTCCAAATCATTTAATCACAGAAATTCATGTCCTATAAAATTTATGATTCATAAAACCTGGGTCGATCTAGGAGAAAATTGGGGCCGCAAAACGACCCCATCACAAAATTCTACTTCATGAAAACTGCCCCTTCATACGATTTCACTTCATAAAAACTGCCCCTTCATAATACTCAAATTCACGTAAATTATAGAAATATGACTGCTAAAATTGAAGGTTTTACATGATAAAAAAAATTTTTTTACAAAAATATTTTTATTTTTCCCAAAAATAAATTTTTTTCGCAGAAATATTTTTTTTCACAAAAATATTTATTTCACAAAAATGGGCCCCTGAAAAAACCTGGATCGACCCTTGTAGAAACATGTGCAGGCAGCCATTTTGTGAAGTTCAATGCAGAAAATTGGCATGTAACAACAACAACTATATTTCATAAATTGCCATTAGTTTGATCTCAATGCATTATTCTAAGAGTTTCTAATTTATGGTTATTGCAGAAGCTGTTACATAAGAATGCATGGTTGAATAAAATAATGAACAAGTATTCAAAAAGTGAATATATTGTCTATAAGCAGATCACTTTTTCAGTACTTCCAACTAGTATCTTTAAACTTGAATTTAAAGAACAGGGAAACAACTTTGAGTTGATTTAATCTTAAATGCATCGAAATGATAAAATGTATAAATTAACATCCACCTAATTCACATATACAAATCGCATAAAGAAGTTGGTGCTCATTTCTTTTCTGTCAAATTTTAAAATGAATGACACATTTACAAAGCACACATGTAGAAACCACATTTGTTTCATGATTATTAATTATTTAATCTTTGTAATACTATTCTATGTTATGGTTATTTACACTCTTAAAAGATTAATAATTAACTATGGTTTATTTCGGATGGAAAATGCTATCCAATAGTAGTCATTCTAGTGTAATAGTAGTCATCCATAAAATTTAATACAAAAACTCAAATATTAACTGAATAAATTTCATGACGAATCAAAATTTGCGAAAAATACATATAAAAGCTGACGAAATTTATGATGATTTTTTAACATCTACAGTAACTTCACGATATTTACAAAATACAGTAACTTAATTTCAACAAAAGTGATTAAAAATCAACATTACAAAAACAATAAATGAGGGACACTCCGTCTGTAAAAATAAACTAAACTTAAAAACTGGAAAGAAAAATGGTAATGTTTTTGTATCTGTTTCTATTGAATGTAACAGTGTACAAACTTGTCCTTATTAGATGAAAAAGGTAATGAAAACAATGCAGAAACGGAACTATTTTATTTCATCCGACCCGCCATGCATTCGATCTTGTTTGAAATCCGTAAATTCCCTTCCCATGATCCTCTGCGTCAAGCATTATCTACTCCACGGATCCGGTTTCCCCGAACACGTTCACAAAAGAAGCGCAAGATGACTTATTTGGATTATCTCGAAGAAGAGGCGAAAACTTGAGATAAAGCAACAAAAATAGTGTATCTGCGCGCGATTTTTTTCTATCACCACTTCTTACGTAAAATTTAACACGTAAAAATTAAAGCTAGACGATTAATAATGCTAGTGAAGTCAAAAAATAGTTACAACTTTTAGTCGATTTACAAAAAAAATATATAAATATCGATAAATAAAAATCATAACTTCATAAAAGCGATCTCACTACAAAAATCCTAAACGTGGAAAAATCCAGATAAATGTATTGAAAATACAATCCTCTTATTTCTAATATTATAATTTATTTTTGAGAATCTTCTGCATCTTCAATAAATAAATTAGTATAAAGAGGCGAAATATCAGTGTTTACTTTTCTTCTCTATAATGTTCATATGCATGTTTCCCTGAATTAATGCACCGAATAGTTCTAAGGAGAAACTATATAAACAAGATTTTTCTTTTCTGTGAACTTTCAGGATAATCCTCACGCAAATAAAATATTCTGTCAAATAGCTAAATATCTCATTCTGAAACTCTATTAAAGTCGAAAAATAATCCACCGATAAAAAATAAAATATGGTAATAAACATATTCTAGAATTGAATGGATTGAAACCGGATAACTTTACAAATTCCGACTACTCTAAGAAATACTGCATGAAATAATACTCACAGAAAAAGACGGCCAAATATTCCTCTTGTTTAATGAGTTTTTCCAATTTTTTCCGGTCCACTTCTTCGATGATGTCACTTGAAGACGACTTTTTTTTGCAGTTAATTCCCAATGGAATTATCAGCAATAGCATTAAACATAACGGCACACAAAAAAACCCACCCGCACGAGCCATCATCGGGCGCGCACAGCAACACAAGGCAACTCTCCCTGCTGCCTCTCCCAGACAGGCGGCTGCGTCTAGATCTAGCAAGGTACTCAAGGGGAAGCTGTCGCTCCTATTGGTTCAAGCGACATTTGAGTACTCTGCATTTTCGGTTCATATTGAACGCGTGAATCGGGGGAAAGATTCTTACCCGTTCACAACAAACACTGAAACGCGTTGCAAAAGCTCATTTCCTTCTCTCCTATGATTATTTATTGCTTTTGTTTTACAAAAAAGTGAAACTAATAATTTGATCTTATTACTTTTAGAATTAATACATTGCATTTGTATGAGTTTTTCAAAATTTATATAAAGAGCATAATTTTTAGATCCCACAGTTGAATGTTTAAATCTTTTAATCTCTATGGCCAAATTATTCTCATCGGTTTGATATTAAATGCCATTAAACTTTTAATGAGATGCTAATATAAATTTTCTCCTATAAGATGCATAGTTTAATTCACAGTATTAGAGAAATTCCTGCTATATAATGCTAGATTATTACAACTTACTAAATTTTTTAATAATAAATTAATGATAATTGTTTCATGATAGCTGAACTACTTTATTTATTTTAATTAAAGGAGAATAATTTTAAAAATATTTTTATTTTAATAAGTGATTTTTGGAAGTAGAAAATGCAATACATTTCTAAACAGATTTTTGGGAAACAACAGAACGTGCACCTTTGAGTTTTGACTTTTAATGCAAAAATATGAAAAACTGGATGCATAAAAAAGTGCAATTTTTGAACAAATAAAATTGAATAAATTTTTTCAATTTATTTAAAAAAGGAAACACTTAAAAGAATGATTTGATTAGAGAATAGTTGCGATATCACATTGAGTATTGGGGAATGAGCTAGTAATTCTGAACCAGAAAAATCTTAAAATGAAACTTGCTGAATGCTTTATAACGGGCAACTTAAATTTTACAAATAAGTTCAATAAGTGAAATGAATCAGTGGAGTTAAAAATTCAAATTATGCGCTGTACCTGATAATCACTAAATTTTTGGTTATTAATTATATAATATGGTGTAAAAATTAATATACTGTAAAAATTTATTATAATGTATGCTATATTTGTCTGACTTTTTGCTGTTTTAATAGACTAAATTTCTATTTCTAAGAATATTTTAAGTCAAGAAATAATTTTCAGTCAACTGGTCGTCTTGTCAAACGTATTCAGTCAGGTTTAGTTTAGTTAATTTAACGCCCGTTTACGACGGATATCGTAATTTTGAACCATGATCAGATGAGTTGGCACCCCCACGCGCACGCGCTTTCTAAACTTCCACACCACACTAATGGGAGGACGTTTGACCCACGGTAGATTTAAAGCGTACTTCATACACGCGAATCTTTAGTTTAATGGGATCTCGAATCCTAATCTCGAGCCCCTAGGCCCCCAGTATAAAGTCCAAGAAACCATAAATATTTTGGTTATGTTAGTCACATTTATTACATTTTAAAAAATAAAATGAACAGTATGTGTCTGCTATTTAGTTCATAAGTAACATGCTACTCAACATTTTTGCCAGATTATAAAAATAATCTGCTTCGTAAATTACGAATTCATTACTTAAACGCTACCCTCTAATAGAAAGGTTGCGTGCAATTTTATGCAATTTTTTATGAGATATTTTATAAGTAGCTTTATAACTGAGTGATCGTAAAAACTAAAGCTATGACTTTGCTCTTTTCAGAATAAAGTTTAGAAATATAGTCAATAAAATCAAATTAACCTCAATAAAAACAAGTTGTATTGAGAAGTTGGAAAGATTGAAACGAAGAGATTTTTGCTGAGAACAAGAACATTGTTTTAATTATTAGCCTCCACATATCAGTATTTTAAAAATTTCAAAACTATATTTCCTAATCTGAAAAGATAACCTCAAAAAGATTAAATTTATCTGAAGTTGTATATAGCATCGAAAATAAATTTTCTTGTGGTGAGTATAATGGGAAGTAATTAATTGGAAAAGTATAAATTTTTTAATTGTACATTGTTAGATTTACAGTAATAAAGGTTTTCGCACGATTCTTTTTCCCCCTTCTTGTAATTAAATTGGAGTGGGGGGGGGGGGGGGGGATTGCCCCGCTGATGCATCCGGAGCCCAATCTTCAGAATGAGGTGAACGAACTAAACTTTTTATGTAGGATTTACAAGTGCTCCCGAATGAATGCGTTCTATTCAGGATAAGACATACAAGCATGGCATAATTCCGCTCATTATTTTATATGTCTAAATTTATTATTATGTTAACTTCTTTTCTAGTTTTTCCCCCACATTATAGATATTTTTACTTTTGATTTACAGTGACAATTTCTTTTATGATAGTAACATTCCACAAATTTCCTTTCTGTTTTTTTATTATTATTTTGAATTCTTTATAAGTATTATAAGTGGAGAATATTTTTGCTTAAGAATTTTTTTCTGCTAAAATTTGTGTAAAAAATTCCCTTTAAATTTCTTATTCCATTCTTATAACAAAATAACCCGAACCATTCATAATGTTGTTTCGATAAAAACTGTTTACTTCAAAAATGACCATACTTAGTTTGAATAGGTCTAGTTGCTATGCATAGGTTTTTTTGCGACACTTAATTAAACTTTGGCTGAAAAACATTCTCTAAAATGTACGTATATTTGAAAAGGAAAAAGTCAGTTTGCATTCGTGTTGCCAAGCCGTTTGTTCTTTTCATTAGCGGCACTCCTTCTATTTTCTCCATCTTTTACACTAACGACAGAGCTCGAATATGTATTAAGTGGTTAAACTATTTCGATGAAGAATTTTTCTATTTTATCATTACGTATAACGCATTACGTAACGCAATTTAGGTAAGAATTTTTACCCACTAATCATCAGTCAGGGCACTGAAGTCATCAATCATTCTTGTTTTAAAATAAAGAAAGTGGGCGGTCAAATTTGGCATTTGTTCTAGGAGGGATTTCTGCAATTAACGCCTTGTATTAAAATGAAAATTTCTTATAAAGGAATCTCCCATTAGTAACTAAATTTATGAAACTTCCTCAATCAGGAAATTTGCTTGTCAGTTAAAAACCAATTCAAATAATTTCACGATATAAATTCTCTGTCAGCTTCTGTAAATAAATCGTTAATTAAATGCGAAATTTTAATTCTTGGAATAAGTAATATCCACGGTGCCTAAAAATGTAAATTTAAATTTTAATGGATTACATATTTTGTTGATATTTAAGGTAGAATTATTTATTCTGTTTATGAGATGAACAAACATAAAACAAACTCACAAAACATAAGTATGGCAAAATCAAAAGATGTAGCAAAATCAAAATTAAAAGAATAGTTAATTATTGACTCGTTAATGCATATAGTGTATTTGACAGTTATTTATTGATCTAATTATTAATCATAATTTATTCTATCTTGAAAATAAACTGTTGCATTTTTAAATGACTGCGTCATATCAGCTTCATCGTTTATCAGCATTGGTCATCCTTAAAAAAATATACAACAGTCTTTCGAAAATTATTCAAATTAAGGATATATATATATAAATGAATGATCAACTCAGGGGTGGAAGCAGTGGGGGGTGGACAGTGCGCCCCCCCGGGGAAAATTTTTGTACCCCGTTCATGCAACGGGTATCGAAGTAGATAAATAAAGATCTAGCGAAAATTTGAGATAAATTTCATTACACCCCCCGTACAACAGGTCGTGCCCCCTTCGGACATACCATACCCCCGTCGGGCAGATTCTAAGCCATTCCTGGATCAACTATGCTTATTTTGTATAAATGATGAAACTTGTATATCATAACTAATATGTGAAACATTAATCTATTATAGTTAAGCGTAATTCAAACAAAACATTAAATTAAATTTTAAAAAACTGATGAATATTCTTTTAATAAGTAGGCGAATTTTTTCAAAGTTATTGTTTTTTCCTTCCTCTCAGGAAAAAAAAATGCAAATTTGATTTATGTTTATCTGCAATTCTAAAAACAATTGAACATTTATGGGTTGCAGTGTACTAAGAAATTTGCAGAAAAAATATTAGTTTTATAGTAAATTTTTTAACATTCTTTTACCAGAGAGAACACTTCGCGATGAACATTAGAGCGTAATAAAATTGTAATTCCAAATCCATTTTTTTAATAAAATAGTGAAAAGCCATATAACTCTTTATAGAACTTGCTTGATATTACAAAGCCCTTGTTCACGAAAAAAATAAATTCCAGTAACGATAAACAATCCCCCTCCCCTCCTCGGCAAAATAACATAATTCATAAACACAGCTGGAAAATACTAAGAAGTCAAACACCTAACAAAACTCGTTCACCGCGAACGCCTGAACGGATTCTAGCTAGAAGCAGCCGCCGGTTCTGCCAGGGAACGCTACCTGATACTCAACTCTCGAAGAAGTTTGTAGGCACTGAGGTCGCAGGCGCGCGGGATGTTTGGAATGTAGACAGTCGGAGCGCAACAGTTGGATTTCTCCCGGAATGAATCTTTTGTTGAGTAGTTGTAGCGGGGAGTAATCGGGGGAGTGCGAGAAGGGAGGTCAAATGATATTTCTGCGTTTTCGCTCGCGTTTTGGCTGCGGGACTAAGTAAGCTGTAAAGAGAAGAGCGATTTTTAGATCTGTTATCTGTAGAAGAGTTTCTTAAATTATAAGGCACGATCTCCTATGAGAAGACTGGAGTAAAGGAAACATAGGCTTCGTCGTCTGTTATATATCAGGCCAATAATTTTTCAAGGACATCAGGGCCGTTTCTCCCAGGGAGGAAGGTGGGTGGGGGTAAGGGGAGACTGAGCTACTTGGCGTTTGTCAGAATAATAGAGGAAATTTATTGCCACTATTTCTTATTAAAGGATATGTTGACATGCAGAATAAATGATGCGATTTTGCATATTTATCCGTATTCTGATGTAATAAATAGAATGTTATGATTATTTTAGTGACAACAAAAAGCAGTCTATAAAATAGCATATTTTAAAAACATGTAGGCTGAATTTACCATTAATTAGAGCTAGCAACTTTAAAAATTAGGATTTTAAATTCGTCGATGATTTTTAAATGTTTTATACTTATCTGTTTGGAATATTAGCTTTCAGCCTAAAAAAAAATACTGTTTTTATCTTCACATAGCTGTGACGGGGTAATCTTTGTGTAGGCATGGCTTACTATCATACCCTAAGAAGTAAGAAGAACAAATGGTGTAAAAGTTTGATTAGCTTTGATTGGTTCTAGCTATTTTGAGTTTTTGTCTACATATATAAAAGAGGAAAGTATATGTGTTTATTCGTTTTTTTTTTGTTCTTTATGCACGTCCACACCGTTGGACTTATGACGACCAAATTTGCCACAGTGATGGATTAGAAAAAGAGGGAGCTAACGCCGTAAAAATTATTTTAAAATTCGAATTTGATTTTTATTTATTTAATTAAATAACGAAAATTAAGCTATTTTTAGACGTTTTTCACCAATAACTTCTGAAATACTTATGGTACGAAAATTATATTTGCATCACCTTAAAAAGCAAAAAATTATCTTTTTAATGATACCAATTTAATTGTTGTAAATTGTTTTTCTCTAATTATCGTTTCAAATTTCATTTTAAACACAAATTGCAACAATGCTTTTATTGTAATAAAATAAAATTCAAACTAATTTATTGTTTCGTCAAATCCTTTATTCACGTGTTTTTACCACTGTTAAAGCTAAGAAAATATTGCTTTTTTTGGTCGAGGTAGACTTCTTACTTCCGGTGTTATTTCGTAGCATGCATTTAACTTTCTTTTTTATTTCCTAGCTTTTAATATACACTCAAATATCCAATGACGTTAGTTTAGTTACGACACGATGTGAGTTTCAGTTTGACTTTATTTATAGTATTAATAGAGAAATTATATTTAGTTTTTATTCCCCTAACTGAGGTTAAAAGTATTCTTTTCGTTCGAACATTCTTCTGCAGCGAAATTCTTTCGAGTGAGAGTTGTTCTCGAGCGATTTTGACTTTCTTTATCTGATTTATAAACCATTTTATTTAGAAGCTTCGCAGTAACTAAGTTATACAGTATAAGTATATTTGTACATTGTAAAACTGTATTAGTTATTTAACTATATATTGTTTAAAATAAATGTTCTTTTAAAAATATTCTCGCATTTTCATTCAAACCATATTATTATAAGGTGATAGAAAGGCTATATTTAAAAGTTTTAATTCAACAAAAAAAGATTCAAAGAAGATTTAAGTTTGTTCGGGAAAGTTGGTGACAATATTTTTAGGGAAAAATAAACAGGAGGCCGGTATATAAAAAAATATAGATCCCGACCAACGCCGGGTTTTCAGCTAGTTAATTTATAAATAGTTTTTAGGTAACGATTAAAATATGTCTATATTATGTTATTTGACTTTTTTTAGAATAATTTTGGTAAATTACAAAATTTAATTTAACAAATTTTAATTAATTTATTAAATTTTGGTAATTTACAAAAGGTAATATTTGGAATGTCAACAGTTAAAATTATGTGCTATGTTGTCTGATCAGTACCTGGCGTTCGTTGCTGTGCGATAAGAAAGAAAAGGCAAGTTTTATACCAAAAATTGACGTATTCTGATTCAGAAGTTGAATGATTGGGTCGGGCATCAACTTTTAACGCTATTCTGCACAATGATGCGTATTTGCATCACTTACATTTTTGTCTCTTTTTATACCGATTCTGAATAATTTAATGATTAACTTATGAAATAATTCACCCGTTATATTTTTGACTTAAAATAGGAGTGATTTTATAAAGAAACTTTAGTTAAAGAATTGCAGTTTTTCATTAATTAATTTTCGTTAAAGACTTCATTATTTTAATTATTTGTTCCGCATTCATTTATACAGATTTACACAATTGCGCTGAAAAATAAAAAGATAAAATAAACGTATCGTGTAGGGTTAATTCTTCGTCAGCATGTTACTAGACTGCACATTTTGGTGCGATTTGTTAAATTAATATTCTAAATGTAAACTAGACGAGGGCTTTTAGGGATAGAAATCGTGATTCTGAACTGTCTTCAGATGAGAAAGACGGCAGCTAAGTAGGCACTCGACCCACTATACTTCCTTTCCACACCAACGAGAGAATGCTTGACCTACGATGGCATAATAAACTTGTGCGAGCTTCATAAACACGGCGTATCTTCATTAGAAACGAATCTATAACCTAGCATTCTCCAGCTCCAACATTCTGCTTCCTCTGCTTTGAAACTGAATAAAAAGCATTAAAAAAATTAAATGAAGAGTTAATGAACAAAATACTGGCATCAACGAAAAAACAAATATGAACAAATTTTTTAAAGAATGAAGTTAACTTACCACTGAACAAGAAACTTTTCAGATCAGTAGTTTGAAACAGCACTTCATGGTTTGTCATTATCCGTTTTCAAAATTCTAAGTCAACGTTTTATAATTAAATTAACAAATATTAGTTGATTGCTTAATGCTTTTTCTATGCGGGAACCTATGCATTCCTAATCACAGAACCCTCTCATGTTTTCAATACAATTCTTATTTTTCTAGAACTATGACCGTGGAAATAGCCAGCTTTTTGCTTAATTGAATGCATTAATTTTTAAAATTTAATATGTTTATTCAGATTTTTCGATTATAAACTACTAGCGTTTCCATTTCTGAAAAAATTGAATGTTTTTACCTCCAATAGGACGCAAGCATTTCTTATTATTTCTTTTTTGCGAATTTAGAAAAGTCTGCTTGCTCTGAAGAAGTTGGAGAATTTGTGAAACAACAATAAAGCTCTTTTTATTTGATATTTAATGTATAGTAGGATATAAAAATAATTTATTATGTAGCATATCATATGTTGATACCAATATGAATATTCATAGTAGTCGCCAATTAAAAGTGAATAACTTTATTTCGCGTTCGTCATACTCCAATGTTGTTACTAATTAGTAATAAGCAGCAGCATTTAAAATATGTTCTTTATGATATTGCACAGAATAACTTTTCGTCTTCTAAAGCGTTTCGCCAATAAAACATTTATTGAACTTCATCGATTTCATTTGAAAAAGATTCTGGGAACTTTTAATAATGACAGATTTAACTCGATTCCTTTAAGCTAAATTAACATCCGTGTTATATTTTTTGAATGCACACGATGGCTATTTTGGAACAAATTTCGTAATTTTTAACCATAGACAGATGCCTAGGGAGACGCCTTAACCGGCACCCCACTCTCCAAACTTCTATGCCAAACCAACATGAGAATATTTAACTCACGGCGCATAGCGGGGTTGGTACAGAATGCACGCAAAAAGTGGACAAAATTATTTTGTGACGATTTTTTGCTTAGAACATGCATATCTGTTGATATATTATATATTTTAACTCTGTTATGATTGTTTATGACCATAAAAAGATTGTTATTTATTTAGTAGGCATATTAAAATTAAATATTGTTATGAATATTGCGAATCAATACTATTGTAAGTATGATCATTTTAAATATTGTATCATCAAATCAGACCAACAAATTTCTTCATCAGATTATTTTTGAACATTTTCTTCTTCGCTGATATCATCTTCACAAATTTCTTCTTCTTTTATCACTTGTTTGGAAGGAGACGAAAAAGGATCCCATGTCAGTAATAGTCTATTAATTATGTCTATATTATAATGTTCTCTGGAAAAGTTTTGCACGTACTTTGATCTATTCAAACGAAAATGCTTATTTGTGGCTTCTGCTGCTGCTTCCGAAAGTTCTCCAATAGGTAAATGCTCATGTGAATTCATTGTTCTCCATGCACTAATCTTTTATGCATAGTTGGTAACATTGGATACCAAAGATATAGTCTCGCATAAAATTTTGGATGGTCAACACAATAAGATTAGAATCTTATTACTTTGTTTCATATCCCAATAGAGATTCCAAGATGATTATAAATCTATATATTAAAGTCTTCGTCAATACTCAAAGTTCGACGCCATTTCTGGATCCCCGAAAAACTTCATTGATATACTTCCGTCATTGGTATTTCCATATCCAAGTTTAGGTATATCCAAAAATAAGCCGCCTTGTATTTTCTTTACAGCCGATGCAACTAATTCTCTTTCATCTTTGTTCCGCACTTGACATTTCTTAATCTGGAATTGATATGATAAATGCACCAAATCTTCAAAAAAAAAAAAAAAAAAAAAAATCGAATTTTGGCAGGTAATAGCAACAACCCAAAGGTAAGGGATTCGGATTTCACGATTTCTTCTTCTTCGTTACTACTGAATTAAAATTTGTTGAAGTAAAGCCACAAATGTAACGGCTCATTTAATGAGTTGTTACGGCTGCGGCACACTTTAGTGTCAACCATAGCGGAATCGCTAACTGCAGAAAGGGGAAAAAGTCCAAAATTTTCAAAACTATTTTTTTTACTGAAAACCTATTAAGATAGATAGACACATCATTTACTGCAGAAAATAACCGTGTTCGATCAACAGTTTTGCTATAGGGAGTGGTAAAAATTTCCATTTACTGCAGAAAGGGAACAAGTCCTGGACTTGTTCCCTTTTTGCAGTAAATGCCGTGACTCTTACAAGAAACTAAGGAGTTCTTTGGGAATGACAGCATAATTGTTGATGTTAGTATTGGTTTCATGGCAAATGTTTCTTTGTCTTGCGTACCCCTGCGAGATTTTAACGTTCGATTGTAGAAGATATTAATGTTTTTCACATTCATAATCTAGGAGAATGGAATAAATAAGAATATCTTGTTTGACATAAATCCAGGAATCTTGTGGAAAATATCATGTTTACCACGAAAGTGAAGGTCAGAAAGGGTCTAACGAGGTTTGTTCGATGATTCAATGGTACTTCAAAATAGAATTGATGAGTTGAAAATAGAATGATGTCGAAAAGTGGATTACGTTCGGGAATAACAGTTCGGACAAAACAAAAGTAACATTTTAGTTTCGTACATGATGGCACTGGTAGAGAAGAAAAAGTTTAAGAAAATTCGCCTATTTCAAATCAGGGGTCATTCAATTATGCTTAATGGCAGGGACTTCGGAATTATGGTAAGAAAACTCAGAAAATTGGAAAGATATTAATGCTGTTAGTGAGGATGTTAGTTGAAGTGGTTTTATATATATATATATATTTTACCTCTTTTTGGTCCAAGTACTACAAAAACTTGCCTATGTAAAACTTCTTACGGGATAAACGTACCTAGGAACCAGAAAAAACCTTTGCTATCTCTGTGTATCATGAATTGATTTTCACAGTAAATGACCACTGAAGTAAAATGCAGCTTTAACTTGAATGTCCTTATGTCGGATTAATTCTGTGTCTGTCTCGGGTGCACCAAAACAAACCTAAAATTTCCTACAACCAGTTGTATCAGTCGAAAATTCTCATCATTTCGTTGAAAATGGATGACCTTAAGAAAACTTTGATTTTCGTTCCGGATCAAGTGAGAGAGTTTTGGATCAACATTACCTGCTGGCTAGTGATGTCCTCGGCAAGTATTGAATATTCTCATTTTAACAGTTGAAGAGTTTCTTTCCAATAATTTTACAGTTCTTTCAACGTAAAATGTGATTTTTACTTGAAAATGAACTTTTTGTCGCGTCCGGAATTTTAAAAATTTTGATAACATCTTACATTTACTGCAGAAAGAGAACCAAGCCCTAAAACGTTTTCTTGAAGTAGGGAGGTTATGGTTTTTAATCAAAAATGTACATTGAATGCATCAGGAAATATCCTCCCATTTGTAGAAAAATTTTAATTAAATTTTGCTTCTTCAGGAACGATAATAAATAGTTTTCTTTTTGTAAAAAATCTTTTTATTACCTGTCTATTTTGTGACTTGTTCCCTTCTTGCACTAAGCAATTCAGTTAATAATTTATATCGGATGGAATTGGATCCACATTTGTTCGTGTTATTAAGAACATACATTAAAGATTAATGCAGATTTCCCTATAATAATCGTTTGTGAGAAAACCTCGGAAGAAAAAAGATACAACAGGCTGAAAGGTGTGAAATAAAATAAATATGTTTTTATTAAAAATCACACTAAAAAAGAGAAAGTGAAATTGCGTTAGAAAATTTTTATACTCTTGATTAAAAATAAAAGCGTGTCTATTTATTGTATTAAAATTTCGTGTTTATTATTTATTCACATATTACTTAAAATAAATTTGTTAGTGTTTTTGACTAAGGGGTTTAATAGAAATCATAAAATTTTTCAAAATAATTTTTCTCTTCTATTTCACCGCATTTTTAAATCAGGATTTTTAAAAAAATTATACAGATATATGTCTGCATAAAAAAGTGCAAATAGGAATGAAGGCGAATACTAAAAAACTATTAGAATGATGATAATTATAATGATTAATATCATTGTGTAATTTTTTATGCCAATTTATGCCTCCGTAATTCCAGTGAACACAAAGAAAATATCCATATGTCGAGCCTCGTTTCCCCTGATGCGACATAAGGATGTTATCAGTGCTTTGGACGTAAGTTAAATATAACGTACCTGTCTTAAGAACAAATAGCATGGTACCCCGTATGTATGGAGTGTGAGGTACATATCGTTCATATGCCCCAATGCTGGAACAACTCGAAAAATGCAGTTTTGAGATAAGCGTGTTTAACCCTTTTAGTGCTGACCGAAAGCATCGCACCTATGCGAAAAATGCAGGACAAATTTACTAAGGTCTGGGAAAAAGCTCATGAAAACAAAATAAGAATGTTTACAAAATTCAAAAAGGGGCATATTACGAAATAAAGGGAAACTAAATTAATGCCAATTGCATTTCAATATTTGTTGAAAATTCTAAGAATAACATAAATATAAAACATTATGAAAAACAGAAAAATCGAATTTAACTTATAATATTAATCGAATATTATTAATATTAATATATAATATTAGTTGAATATTATTAATAAATCGAATATATTAATAAAACCATTTATAACGTTTTATAAATTATTTTGAGATAGAGCTCTCTCGCGATGTGAATAGTAAGGCACCATCGCATACGCAACGATAAATCGTCGTTGGCACCTTTCGAAAGTGCGAACGACGATATATCGTAGTCCGGCGCTAAAATGGTTCAAGATTTCGCTTGTATTGAAATTTAGGAATTGCACGCTGATTGATGGATTAAGGAGTAAGTATTATTAAAAGGCTTCATAAGAGTTCTGCTATGCCGCAAAGACGACTATTTTACAATGTTGGGTACGGTCATAACTCAAAATTCATACTTTTCGAGTTATGCCAGTAATGTAGCCCCTGAACGATATATTTTGTCTTTGGGTTTTGTTTTGTAGAAATTTCTCATTTTTCCCAAATATGTAAAGAACTGATACTTATATTTTGTTTTATAAGAATTATTTACACACAGATTATTGGCAGATTATGAACTGGATGCAAGCTCAGTACGCAAATTATACGTACCAGAAAAGGTGAAATTGAGAATATATGTAGGCAATTCTACATTTTTTCCTTCCAAAATAGAAAACAAGTCACATTCTTAAAGATGCATCAGGAATATTGGGTTAGTAAAAAGTACGAATTTATTCGATTCTAATCGAGAAATTGTTGAAATCGATGACAGATGTAGGAGTGTAAGGGAAAATGAAAAACACCATTACTGGTGTCTTTCTAATTTGCATTTTTAAAACTTTCTGCGATTATTTTGAATAATAAATTAATCTTTTTATTGTCTACATGAGTTAGCAAAGCGTGGAGATTATTAATTACAGTTAAACGAAAACCCTGCGTAAGTATGCGACTTATGACATATTCATTCTATGTTTTCCTATATTTATCTAATGATATTTCAGATTAAAGTGATATTTTGAGATTCATCATATCGATCCCAAACAGGTTTATTTTATTCTAGTTTTTAAAAAAATATGACTGATACCGTTTCTCCCCATACGAGTTCAATTCCAAGAATTTAAAAAAATCTCAGCTAATTTCTTAAGCTGAAAAATTAACCGGCAAACACTATAGCTAATTCATTCGAAACAACTTAGAGTGACTGTATGTTTAAGACGAACAGAAACAAACCACAGTGGCGAATCCGGGGGGGGGGCTATGGGGCTGCAGCCCCTCCCCCAGAGCTAAACTAGAATTCTTAATTTTATTTAAAATCACTACAACTGTTTGTTCCTAATTTCTCTTTTTCAAATAATAATAATAACGTTATTCCACTTGTCGAAGACATTTTTTGGCTCTAGTTATTTCATTATATTTTTTATTAAATTACCGAAAGTATTGTAATGTTCTTTACGATTCTTATTGTCAAGTGGTAAAGTCTGTAAAGTTCAAGTGTTTTGGTTTACATAAGCCACGAGGTTTCGTCACAACGATACAAAATTTTTATGAACTC
>BGPR01007850.1:18194-33844 GCA_013235015.1 Araneus ventricosus | reverse complement strand
CCCCCCCCCCCCCCCCGACCCAAATCCTGGATTCGCCACTGACAAACCATGCTTACTTTTGTAGCAAATAAACTATCATTGCAACTCCTCGAAAGGTTGGTGCCGAAATAACAAATTCCTTTATTAAGTAATTGGTTTAACAAGTTAATTATTCATTCTTGAGCCTTGCTTTTGATTTAATTGCGTTACAGAAATTTAAAATGTCTGCTTCTAATACAAGCACCAACTCCATCAAAAATAGATTGTCAAACATTTATCTGTTAACCACTTAACTGTCGAGTTGGTGAGGCATATGCGGATCGAATTACGTATTCCAAATGTATTAGCCGAAATTAAATCATTCATAGACGTTATGAAAAAATTATGTGGTATCCATAAGAATTTCAAGTGTTCTATGGACTCTTAGCTGAATCCATACCAGCGGTGGTCGAGGCCCCCCCCCCTTTTTTGCGAAAACATTAAATTTTTATTTCATTATAGCTGCAAAAAAAACTTGGAATTATATTTAAAAAAAATAGTGTCCGGAAAGCTTACTAATTTCGCGACAAAATTTTGTTGTCTATCCCCTATACTCGGTATTGAGGGAAGAGTTAAAATTACAAAAATTATAACAAACAACGAAAAGGAGTAAGAATCCGGTAAGATTTTAAGCCCTTCTTTTCATACTTTGTTTAAAAGACTGTTTTTAATTTCTTCTTTGTGGCTAAATATTTTTTCTTTGCAATATATTCCGGTATAGGTTCAGGTCTTAGAGGAAATTCATATTAAATTCAGACCTTAAAGTCTTTTCCTCTACAGAAAATGGATGACGTCATCCACCGAATTCTTACTCCTATTCGTTGTTTGTTATTATTTTTGTATTTTTAACTCTTCCCTTAATTCGTATTTCCAGTCGAGTCCCGATAATCCGGGTTGGTCGGGACCGACACCAACTCGGATTATTCGGACTACATAATAAAATCGTAGAGAAAAATTCAATTATATATATGTACGTATAACTGAAAAATAGAGAGATCAAATAGCGAAAAAATAACGAGCATACAGATTTGTATATATAAAAATGTATTTAAAATAACATGTATTTTAAATATAATCACACCTACTTGATTTAATGTTTAAAAAATGAATCTAAAGTTGTTTGTTTAGCGAGAGGGAAAAAATTGTTAATTCTTTTTCCATTGACAGATAGTGCTACAATGCAATTTTTTATCACTTTTTTTAAAGCTATCTTGGATTAAGCGGAGCTCGGATTAACAGGACTCGGATTAGCGGGACTCTACTGTATATCTTTGTACTTCGCAATTTTTTCCTGGATGTTGCAGCACTTGCGCAGCAATTAAATTGCTTCTATTGTTTTTTGTCTTTTTAGATATTCAAAATCACTATACTCCGTGGTAGTTTTAGGTGTCAAAAATTCTTTGTCGCCCCCCCCACTTTTGCAACCCACGCCGCCACTGACCCATACGATAACATATCCCCAAAATAGAAGGTATCAACTAATTTAATAATCGAAAAATCAAAACTGTTAAGAGGGTAATCAGCTCTAAATCATTAAAAAAAATTAAAAAATAGATACTTTTCATTTCTTTCTTTTTTCAGAGAATTCTTTTGTTCTGTCATCGTAATTTCGCACTCAAATCCTGCATCATTGTTAAAAGTATTTAAAATTTTCTATAATTTTCTAAATATTAAATCTTTAAACGGGCCTTATTTCTGTAAACAAAATGAATTCAGTTCAAGAAGAAATGAATCCAGGGAGAGTTTTTCTATATTTTTGCTTTGAAACAGAAAAAAAGTACTGTTCGTATCATTTGAATTAAATAAACAGCTGCTTGTGAACTTCGAAATTATCACAATACCAAAACACTATGGTCCGATGATAGGCAGATGTAAGGTGAGACATATGGTCTTGGTAAAAATGAGTTGCTATTTTTCACTCTATCGCGGTAGAATCTAGAAACAAGAATGTTTATCTTTCACATCGTAAATCTGTTTTCACAAAGCTATTATTTCTCGCATAGCCGTGCCTGCTACTGTTAAAACTTCTAATTCAGTTTCTTCATCACTTAGCGGATGCTTCTAAAATTATTCAAAGTCAGTTTGAATAATAAATATGAAGCCATAAATAGAGCGTGCTTATGCAATAGGAAAGATAGAAAGGGATATTTTTCCCTCCAAAGTATCTCTGCAAATAAATTTACAACAAAAGGAAAAGTAAAAACAGCTAATTTGCAAATAGATCTAAACACAACAAATCTAACATAGGAAAACTTCATTTAAATAGTTTTTGTGTTTAACAGCCATCTCCTAAAGCGAATGTCGGAAGAGAACCTTTCAAACATTTATATCTTCCTAAAAGTTCCATCTTTCATCCATTAATATGTTGATCGGTCATCGTAAATTGAATGTGGCTTCGCTACTAACAACTGTAGTCAAGACAACAGGCAATTTAGATAAAAATTTTCGTTTGTCTTACATTATTTAAATTGCATTATACAATCTGATAATTTACTTAACGCGTTACGATTTGATGAAAACTTAAAAATTTAATTCAAATTAAATTTCTAATTAAAATTACAAGTGCAGGACAATTACCAATTTTATTTAGTACAGGATTAGGATGTAGTACTATTAAATATTAAAAGGCATTTTAAATAGGAAACGTTATTTTATCGATTGTAATCAAACAGATTATGTAAAAATTAATGCATCATAGGCTTCAATTTTCATCGCATGCCATTTCTTTCACGCACCGGAAGGAAATGTAATAAAGGAAATCTCCCGCCAAAATTGCGCACGGAGCTTCTTTCGTTGAAATTTAAGAATACAAATAATAAAGATGACTAAACCATAATTTTGGTTTAAAATTATCTATTTTTGAAACCCTTTAACAGCTACATCTGAACATTTGCCAAACACTTTTTTTTGGTCTCCATAAACTTGTGTATTTTCTACGAACGAAAGCATTTCGAAATGGAATTTGGGGAGAGAAAGAGGATTGTTTATGGACCAGCAGTTAAGAAGGAAAATATTTTGAGCTTGAAATTGAGATCTTCATCGTCTCGGAGGCAAATTCCACGTAAGCGTAAGAGTTGAGATTCCAAATATTTCAATTTTTTGATGTCCCACCATTCATCCCTTTGAAGAACACTATGGATAAATTTCTAAAGTGAGATAGTATTAAGTCCACAAAATATCAGAATGCCTATAATTAGCACAGAGGTCTCTGCCTAGACGAGTGTGTTTCAAATTTATTCTTTTTCTAAAATTATTTTGTCATAAAATATAAAACCATCGTGACAGAATAACTCCAATGAGTGGTTTTTGTCAAAGCAATAAAATCTTAATTTCATACCTTTGTATTGTTAACCCTTTCACTACGCTATGTTAAAGAATGACTAATCGGACGTAATTATATATCCTAACTTTGCAGCAAAAGAGTGAATCTTGCATCTTACATCTACGAGGTCTTGTTATGCGGAAATTTCTACAAAATGATGTTATGTGGAAAAATTCGGAATACCAGCTTGTATCTTATTTACATCATCCAACTGCTCTTAAAAAACAGAATGTGAAATTTTAATTTAATTTACGGTCATTTTTAAAACCGGTAACAGGTGTTCTAAAAACGAATTATTGGTATATTAACTAATGCAACCTCTTTTCTGTGACATAATGACACCCGATATGAAGTTTTACTTTGATTTCAACTGGTCACTGTTTTTTTTTATATATCTTATGCTAAATTTAGAAATCTCGTGTATTTCTAAGGAATAGCCCAAATAAAGGATGGGATTTCATCTCAGAAAAAGTGCAGGAAAATTTACTGTTTGATAAAGATTCGGTCTTTTTCAGTTAATTGAATTGGATTGCTGGGATTAATGACGCAAGGGATGTTTTTGACTAAACTGCGCTAAACTATTGTTAATTGCCAAAGAGAAAATCCTTTAAAAATGCAGGCGTCTTTCCTACCGTTAATTCATTATGAGTGATAAAGTGAGAAGAGAATCTATTTGGGGATTATAAGACCTAGTCGTCCAATCCTGCATAAGATTCGAAATCTCAGTGTTGGCCTCAATATTCCTTTTCATAAATGATAAATTTCTAAAAGAGCAACTTTTGAATTTTATAAGTAAAATGAAATACTTTCATGAAGGCATGGCAACTGCTGGAGCATCGTATAAAGACGAAGACAGACAGGGAGCAGGAATTCATGAAAATCCTCTTTTGATTTCTGGCTTAAAGCCTCTAGCAATTTATAAAAAATTCCGTTAAAACGGCAATTATTCGATTTTTCAAACAGATTATTTAACTCTTCGTTAGTCGCAATCATTTTCATCCTCAAATGATCGCACTTTTTATCGCGATATAAAATCTGTTCTACGAAATGCTCATCTGATAATTTGCCTTTATAACTATAATAATTAGTCCTAATGAGATTGTAAATGCAGCAGCATCTATTATATTACTTATTCTGTAAGAAAAATTCAAATTGCAATGCGTTATAACAGCTAATAGATGCAGTTTGTATGCGTATCCATTAAGATATCTATTTGGTATCCATAATCTGCTGTTAACGTGGAACCCAACAACTGGGGTACCAGAATAGACCCCTTTGAGACAAGCGGAGGGTTAAGGAACCTCTCCCTTTCTTCTTCAAAAGTAGAAGGCGATCACTAATGTGCGGTATTTCCGAGTGTTTACTTTGCTGCTGCTGCGAGAACGGCAATTTCTCTGCTTTGCAAGAAGGAAGGTGAGACGTTAAAGATATATATTTCGGTAGTTGCAGAACAGTTTTTGAAAATAACTTGGGAAAACGCAGGGAACAGGACAACCCCAATTTCTGACAAAAATAGAACAAGGCTGATTTACTAGAGAAAGGTAGTTTCAGCAAATAAATTTAAAAGGGGAGGTTGTGAGCGTCTCGTATAGAAATCACATCTGAACCTTATTTCGTCACTGAATGAGCAACACCAGCTACCTCAATTTTCAAATTTTGCAAGAGGTAGGGAAAAACTGAATATTTCGTTACCAATAATGAATATTTCTAATTTTTTTCACATCTGGCATGAACTTGAGACCGATACACGCATGATAATTAAAAATTTCAGAAGGTTGAAATGAACCGAATCTAATCTTTAGAGTTTAGAAAGATGAAAAAATTCTTTGTTTACCCCAATACATCAAACTCCAAATAAAAATAACTTTCTTAAGTTATTCTAATTGTTTGTAGAAAACTTTTGACAAGGAAAATAATTAATATTCGAGAAACAATGATTTGAACTCTGATAAGTCCATCCACATTTCTTATTTTCAGGTACTTATTAAGCATAGTAATCATTTACATATAAGATTCATTGATTTTATCCAGTAATAAAGACATAGCTATAATTATAGTTATCATACAGGGGTGAGTACCAATATCTTCGAAAACTATATTTTCAAGATATCATGGTCTATAAGATAATAGATATACTAAACAAATAATAGATATACTAAATTAAAATTAAATAAAAAGAAAGAAAAGTATAGATAATAAACAGCAGATTTAAACATAAATGATGACAATACATCTTTAAGCGCACAAACGCAACAGCCTCAAGTGATTGCATCAACAGAAGTTTAAAACGATAATATTTAAAACACATAAAAATTAATTTAGAAATTAAAAATGTCCAAAAAGGAAGAAACGAATGAGGAATCGAATGGCGAACTTTATCGAAGACCACTCACCATAAAGATTCCAAATTAGACAAGATTTTCTGTCAAGGGTAAGATTATAAATCAAAAGTATACCCTTTGTGGCCTGAATCCTGTCCGATATCAATATGAGAAATATTTTGACAGATCAAAATGCAAAATCCTTAAAGAATAGTCAAAAGATACTAGAGAGTGTGTTATTTTTAAATTTAGTCAATTTATAATCGTCTATAAGAAATATAGTTCATAGATCAATAAAATGGTGAAACAATTAAACTAGCTCATGTCTAATCAAAATGTTTAATGTATTCTCTCCTGCACATCGAAAAACTATACTTCTCTTGAAGATGGCAAGTCAATGAATTAAGGGCAATAATTTTATTTAGTTACACTGTGGTATGAAATGCTTATTTTACTTTTCCTTTAGTTACAAATGAACTACACAGTCACCTTTCTTTTATTAGATTACAAAGAATCGTATCAATTTTATTTTCTGCAGTGCCAAATAATGGCTATCACAAAATTATATTGCAGTTCTTGAATGGACAGATAATTTTCAGATTCTAATTTTTCGATTATTGGACCGAAGTTTCTTGATGAATTATAATTTCATCTCTTGAGAGTAGATTGCAGTGGTATGACATGCGTAAAAAATAACTGTGTTACAATAAAATTCAGGAATAAATTTTCTCTTCGCATTTCTGAATACAATTACATAATATCCGGAGTGTTCAGCAAATGATGATGATGCCAGAATCATCAGTAAATCGCTATAGAACGCGCTTTCTTTTTTGGTTTAAATATATGAAGATATAATTTTTGAAAATGAGAATATTTATTTGAAAGATTGCAAGAAAAAAACGAAAAAAGGAAATGAAGAGAAACAACTATTTATGCAGTGCCCGATTTTCATTGCTTTTTAATGCATAAAACCCAAGATGTCGAACTGGCCTCTCAGTTATCAATCCTAAAAAGAAGGCTTGGGACGGATTTACAATAAAATTAAATAAATCAAGGTAAAATGGTTGGTTTAAAGCGAAGCAACCGAGAATCCTTTCTTAAATTTTTGTTTTAATAATAAAACGTAAACACTGGTTGTTTATGAAATGGGAAAATTATGACTCACTGAACTTATTATTTATATAACAATTCATTAAAAGTTTATTTTACTGTGAAGCATACTAAAATATATTAACACCCACACTATAAGTTAATAAGGAAATCTGCTGTCTGAAAATGTGCAGGCTTTTTTTATGGGTGTTGAAAAGTACTTAACGTGCACCTACCTACTTTAACTCCTAGTGATATTATCTATGAAAAAATTAACGCAATAAATCTAAATTCTCTTTTTAGTGCTAATATTTACGTACTTATGAACTATTAAATAGTAAGCGTTAGTTTTGAGAAATGAGCAAAAATTCTAATGGAAGCAGCTGACTTACGACGCCAACTAAAAATTAACTTCCAAGAATTTGATGCAGTTAAGTAACAAACTCAATTGAATAACGAGTCAGTTGAGTGAAGAAAAGCGTAGCAACAAGGAAGAACTTGACATTGCCCGACATTTCATCTGGAATCATAAATTTGCTCTTTAATCCAGAGATGTGAAACTTAATGTTAGAATTAAGTTGCATGCCTAGAATTAGCTTTAGAATGGTTTGTTACGGGTCTTCGTAACCCCTTAAGAGTCGCATTTTCTTTGCTATCTATTAAGATGACCCCTCTGATTTGGAAAGGGGCTGTCGTTTTCATTCATCTCAGAAGGCATAGAATACTTGAGATGCTTATGGATTCTACGTAATTTTTGTGTCAAATTATAAAGCTAATTAATGATTAAATTTTAGTTTATAAGCCTAAAAAGGCGATAATTCGATGCACGTCAATATGCCCTGCGCGACGGTTAAGGGGTTAAACTAGAGACCGAGACCCTAAATGGGGTCTCGGAAAAAATTAAGGGGAGGGGAGCGGAAACCTTCAAAATGATTTCTTCATTCAGATTATTTACGTTTTCTGGCAAAATTTTCTCAAAAAATTATTTCGCTGTCAGAAATTTAAACAAAATTTCTTGAATAACTATTTTAATTTGTTTTTACTTAACATTTATTTGCGGTGCATTTTTAATTTTCCAATTTAAGAGTCAGACAAAATTTTTTGGATCGAAATAGGGTTGAGAATTTTTTCCCCTTCCAAAGCGTCACGAATATAGAAAGTATAAGATGCCCAGAATATGGATAAGCATAAGAAAGAAGAAGCTTAAAAGTTAGGTTTTCATTATTACTTGACTTTAAAATGACTGAAATTTCTTAGTCCTTCATTCCATAAAAGTAAATACAATAAAGATTAAAAGTTAGGTAGCGGCTAAATGAATCATTATCTTTTACTTCTATTCTCTTTTCTGGCTTTGGCACCTTAGGGTCGCGAGTTCGAGACCCGATTCAAACGTCTTTATGCTGTTATGGTACGTTAGCTTGAAGAGGGACGGCTCAAAATTACACTCAAATTAGCCCTCACGTAGCTTCAAAACTTTAAATTCAACAAACCCATTCTTCTCATATTACTTAAAAATGAAGTACAAAAGTTTAGAATTTAAAGTAATATTCTTGTTTGGCTCGATTAGATATTATTTCAAATAATTGCATCGTATCGCTCTCTAAGGCGTATATTTTGAACATTGCTCATTTAAAATTTTATAACATAACAATTTTTATACTAAAAATTTTCTTTCATCTTCAGCAACCGTTTTTCTTACCAAAACGTATTCACCAAATGACGATAACTTGAGGAACCTCAGTGACATATCGATTCCTCAGTCTTTAGGGCGAGACAAAACACGTTTCTTTCATATTTTCGAAGCTAAATTGGACGAAAATGAAAATCCATGCCTGCGCGCTATTGTCTCGAAGTGGTTTAAAGCTGGACGCTTTTTTTAATTCATTTATACTAGCCGCCTTCGGCGACCAGCTGGTTCACCCAACTTATTAGTTATAATGATTCAATTATATCAATAAAATTTTAAATGAGCAAGTTGTATAAATTAGTTTTTATTTTTGTATTTTATATTAATTATTTAGAATTAAAACTATGCGAAGGAGTAATTTCCAGTTGAAGTTTCTGAATATAACAAATTATTAGTTTCTAGAAAAATGGTAGATAAAATTGAAGATTTTAACAAATGACTACTATAAACCAAGTGAAATGTTAAAATTGTGAACTTTTAGATGCTTTTTAGATAAAACACGACAAACATCAAAAATGAAATTAAAATGTATCCACAGAATCAAAAAGTAGAGATAGATAATCTTCAATTACATCAATTTAAACTTCACAGTTTGTCAGTAAAAAAAATTAAATCTAATCTTCACAGAATTTTAAATGAATGCCGCTGCCACTTCTCAAATACTGATTTGAACCTCTTGTGACAATATTGACACAATTTAAATGCATTTTAATTTCAAGTAAATATGGCTTAAAAATAGAATTTTTATTATTTGAAATAAAAAATGCAATAATCCCTGAAATACGAGCCATTATTAGAGAGCATTTAAAAGATATCATGTGTAATCAGAAAACAATATAATATGGACAAAAAATTCTTTAATAGTTCTTGTTTTAAATTTAGTGTTCAGTTGCCTATTCCGTTCTATTTGTGGTATTCTAATTGCGTTTGTTGAATGATAGGCTGGACATACAATTTGAATCAAGAAGTGGAAGCGTTAAACGCCCAAAATGCATTTAAAATGCACGAAGTATTTGGATTTTAAAAAAATAGTATTTGCTAACCGTAATTTATTGAAAAGTTTTGGTAGTAACCACGGAATTTTCCTTCCCGAACATCTCATATAACCCACTAGAATCTGTTTGTTTCCGGCCCTGAGAAACGGAGCTATCTACCGACGGCCACGGTAGAAAGCAAGCACAGTCTACTTGAGCGACCTTGACTACAGATCGTGATAATTAAAAACTATGTAAAATTGAGCTTAAATATCGTACAGTACTCAAACTAACATCACTGGAAAGTTAAGCGGTTAAACTTTAAAATGGTATAAAAATAATTTTCATGCGATAATTACTTCGGAAGTTATTGGCTAAAAAAGATCCGGTAAACGACCATAATATGCTTAATTTTTATATAAATAAATTTTGAATATATATTTAAAAGGTGGTGCACATTCCCACCCTTCAAAGTATACCTGTGCCAAATTTGGTAGCTCTAGGCTCAACTGTCTGTTCTGTAGACCGCCAACACGCAGACAGACACACAGACCTTCTCCTTTATTATTAGTAGAGGTTTTTTGCACGAGTTCATCTTATTATAAAAAAGAATAATTCGAAATGTGCTACAGTATCTTTATCTTTCACATCAGATCGAAGGACTGTAACACTATTTAACTGGATATGTAGAATGATTAGTAATTAGGTGCAGGGCGACCTGATGGGGCCCCCGAGACCATCAAGAACTGAACGCTCAATATACAATTTTTTCCCCGCATTTTTAAAAACAAAAAACTCCACCGCTCGCGAAAGTTTTCTGGTGAGCCTAAAGCACAAATTCCAGTGCGATAAAGGGGAACACTCTAAAGAAGGCAGCAACCCCGTCAAATATCAGAAGCATTTATAACTTTTCTAAAGTGGAAATATCAAACATGTTTAACCCCTTAACTGATTTCTTTTCTCAACTATCGAATTAGATGACACTTTCTATTTTGGGAATGCGTTGTCATTTTAATTTAACTGAGAACCTAATGAACTGTACAAATGTTTATGGACTCCACGTAATTTTTAATCTGTGAACGACTTTGATTTTGTTCATAAGTTTGAAACTGAGATGATTCGATGCACGTAGGGCGTGTTTTTATATATCCACGTCGTACGTTAGTTTGTTTTGAACCCCAAGTCTCCTTCACAGATTCAACCTTCATCCCGATCCTTTGTGCATAGTCTATAATGAAATCAATGATATTTCTCACATCCTACTAAAGTGCAAAAAATACGCATCTTTCAGAGCTATTCTCTGGAACAAATTGAACATCGTCGAACCAAACATTACTTGCCTTTACCAACAAGAAACATCTGATCATCTTCATTCAAGCCCTCAAGTACTTTGATATTTTAGCCGCATCCTTTTGGCATCCAGCGTTTCGGTGCCTCTGTTGCTCTACTTGTGTTTTTTTCGCCGTCCAAGACCATCAAATTCGGATTTCTTCTGCATGGCAAGATTGTTACAATACTCTTTATGGAATGATCTAATCATTATTACGGACTCGTCTTTTTGGAACGAACTATACTGTGTCTAACTTGGAATTAGGGGATAACAGCCTTTGTTGCTTCAAATCCCATAACTCTTTAATTCAAATTCAAAGTTTATTTTGAATATTTTTATTTTTATCATTGAATATATTTAGGCCCCCAAAGATTTTTTTCACCCGGGCCCCTGCGTAGAGATAGCTGCCATTGATTAGATACATATTAGATATTGTTTTCCCATTATATACTAGTGAATCAACAGGACTATAACAAACTGAATGTTGAAACCTATTGCCGTAAATTTCGCTTCCCTAGAAAGATAATTTTTTATTTTACCTATGCACGAGGTTTAGTTCTATTTTATCCTTATTTTATTATTAGAAACTATTCAATTCATTTGATGGGTTTCAATTTTGTCATACGTTCCAATGCATCTTCAACATGATTAAAAATTGGGTTACTTTTTTCCAATGAATTTAAGAACACTTATTTGGTAGGGGAAGTGCGGGGACATTGATACACTTTTTTTTTTGAAAACTAAAAAATGTTTTTACCAAAGAAAATATTTAGAACTAATACGCTATGTTTATACAATTGTTAGTCTAATACAGGATTTCAGTCGATTTTTTTTATCATAAATGACACAATAAAATAATTATTACACATTTTTCCTAAAAATGGATTTGTATCAATCTGCCCCATACCAGGGGTGAATTGATACACACGGAAATATAGAAAATAATGATGATTAACAGATGTGGGATCAAAACAAAATTCTTTTTATCGATAAACTTTGTCTTCCAAATCAAGGTTTGAAAGTTTAAAAAATAACAAACTTTTATTTTAATCAAAAATCAACATTTTTAATAAGACTGGAGAAATGCAACAATAATGCCTCAAAAAATAATTTATCTCTACAAATAATACAGGAGAATGTGTGTGTGTGTAAAAATACTTTTGAGGGAGGGAATGTGTACCTCAAAGCCGTTTTCGGAAATATTAATGAATTAAAAATTAAGGGAAATTTTCGCGTTCTTCCTTGATGACTTACGACAATAATATGGCACAAAAATAATTTTCACACCAAATGCAAAAAATTATCGTTTCGATGATATTAATTAAGTTTCCGTTCAATTTGTTTGTCCTATTTTAATAAATTCGTAAAAAAATATTTTAGCTTAATTTACAACAAAACTTTTCGTATTCACAATGAAATTTAAACCGTCTTCATTGTTTAAACAAATACTTAATTGCGCCTTTCTTTTAGATAGTTCATTTTCACGTTTTTTCCATTTCTTAAGACGATTTTGTAAAGTAGGCACATTGATACACACAGAAGACGCGTATCAATGTGCCGCGGAGTCAATTGTATTAATTTGCCAAATGAGCCTTTTTTACTTAAAACAAGCGGTCACGCAAAATCAACGCTAAATAGTAGAAAACATAAGAAAGACGCAGTTGGATCCGCGCCGTAGCTTTTTCGTGAAAACATCGGGATAAAATCATAAAACAAGTTTTTGTTATTAATATGCAATTTAATTATCAATCTCTTTAATACAAAATTTACATAGAGTAGTATAATGGTTACAGAATAGATAAATCACAAGTTTATCGCAAGGAGCAAGGGTCTGTGGTAGCTTGTGATTTATCTATTCTGTAACCATTATTCTACTCTGTGTAAATATTGTATTAAAGAGATTGATAATTAAATTACATATTAATACGAAACACTTGTTTTATAATTTTATCCCGACGTTTCCACGAAAAATCTACGGCGCGGACACGAACTGTACCTTTATGTTTTATTTAGAGTAGCTTTTGATGGCGCCATCTGTTGACAGTATATAGAACTACATTTCGCTTATGCGCATTAAAACATTATTTACTACAAATGTTCATATTTCCCGTAATATTAACATTTTTGAATTCAAATTTCAATACAATGTTTCTTTTACGTATTGTCATGTATTCTGTAAGTTTCGTACAGTTCGAAAGAAAACTCTGAGTATTATAATAAAAAAACATGCGTAATTTGAAATTTTCAATTTAATACCGATTTTTACTTATATTCTAATAAATATTTTTATTGTCTCACTTTGGGTCCTAGTAATACTCCTCAAGCTCTTTAAAATAACACCAGAATAAACCTCCTAGCTAAACGCGTTTCCACGCTACACTTATTTATAACCTTACACAAAGCTAATTCACGACAATCATGGGCATGCGCCTACACTAGTACGATGACGTCACAGGCAAACAAAATACTATGCGACGAACTCTTACAGATATGATATATCCGTTGTGGGGTCAACCATTCTTTTCCCATTATTAGTCTCGTAGTTATTAGCGATTCAAATCTGACTGTATTTTGTCACACAAGAAAGTTCGACCGACTATCACTGTAACGAGCGGAAATACATTTTCACGTCAAAACCTCAAAACTTACTATAGTTCAGAAAGATAAATGTTTTTTCCTACCTTTGGAGTAGATTCTCTGGCAGGAAAACGTAACTAGTTAAAGAAATCACACGACACATACTTAGAGTCAAATTTACTTATACGAGAAGATTAGCGGTTCGATTCATTTGTAAATTAACTTTTGACTAAACATGACCGAAAAATATACCTGTGAAAAGTACTAATACCTACTTTTCATAGCCCTATGAAAAGTGTTCCAGTGGCATATATATGAGGGAATGTGAAAATCTTAACCCATTCCAATCATCAAAATTTATGGATTGTATCAGTGTTCCCGCGTATCAATCGACCCCAAACTCCCCCTACTCATTAAATCTGTCAACCTGGGCCAAACGCCTTCACGTTACTATATTATAGAAGCTTGGGACAGAAGGCATCCGTTGTGCATCCTTCCCCATCGAGTACATTTCAAAATTACATTCTATTATCCTTCATACATAATTGGCGCAGCAAGGCCAAATTTGGCTCTTGCGCCAATAAATCCCCAACCAACCAACCTTCATACATCTTCAAAACGGACATTACTCTCTAGCAAATCAAATAAGCATTCTTATCACAAAATCCTACTTTCGCCAATGTAAGTACTACGCTGAATAAATTTGTAATAATATTTCGCAACTATAATGATAACATTTTCCTTATATTAACTTTGCGATGATAGATTAAGGAGTCTATTCTGGTACCCCCGGTTGGGTTCCGTTGGTAACGTGCGGAACCCAACCCAACCGGGGATAGCAGAATAGACCCCTAAGATGCAAACGGTATATTGAGTTCCAACAGAAACGAGCTGAAGTAAAAAAAATAATGTTCTAAGCCCTTTAATTCCGAATTTGATTTTTTTTTGTGTGTGTTTCCACAGTAAAACCTCTTAGAACGTCCAAAACGATATACTAGCGAGAACGACGTTCTATCTAATTATGGTTCAAAATACGATAAACTTCTTACTTTAGTTGTATAATATAATGATAAATGAGGATTGAAAATTTAATAGTGGAATGTAATGTAATTGCGGCTGATACAATATAGGTACTTGCTTGAAACGTTTATAGCACTTGGATGTAGTTACCAACGTTGCTCTCAACTTGTTTCCAGCGAAGTGGAAGTCGTAGACTACCTAAAGCAGTTGATGGTTCGGATGGAGTAGTTGTTGGTTCGGAACATCAACAATAAAACAATGCATATTTTGCAATTATTATTTTATTTTTGAACAAACTTTAACATAATGCGTACTGTTGTTGAAAACATAAATATAAAGGAAATGTTAAAGAATATTTTTTTTAAATTTATGTTAATCGTTATGTAACATGTTACACTAAAATTAAGTAATTTCAATATAAAATCATGACACGGATAGGCAATATAGAAAATATCACGGGTGTTTCAGAATCTAAACATAAAATACATTTAAATGTTTTATACCTTAATGTTTTTAATCCCTTCTCAGCCATAGCCTGCCAATGTCTTTATTAATTTGAAATACGAGTAACAATTGTATTTTCGAGGGCAAAGATAAGACAAAGATTGCATCGTTTTAAAGAAGGTTTGTTACATTTTTTCTTATTAATTTCTCGCAAAAAATGAAACAGTGCCTCAACGGAGTTCCTGCTCTACTACACCCGATGTATATATGTTACCGGCAATGTATGAAATGCCGGCATTCTATAGAATACCTAGGCATTTTATAGAATGCCGGGCGTTTTCAGGCAAAGTATGAAATATGAGATTTATTATATACTTTTCCTAGGCCTTGTATATAATACCTAGGCATTCTATAGAATGACAAACGCTATTTAGACAAAGTATGAAAAAAAGTTCATAATAAGGCTATTATTTAAAAGGCGTGCATTCCTCAAAAATACAAATGTTATTTAGAAAAAATAATAAAAGAGTACCTTTAAAAAATCTTTTATTCAAAATACGTAAAGCAAAATGAAAGTTTTCATATCGAAGTTTATGCCTTTCTTATTAAAGAAAACAAAATAAATTGTGAATCTACTTATTACATCAAGGAAGCAAATAATTTAATTTTCAATTGCACTTAACTTTATTTCTTATATAATCAAATCGGCGATTTATTTCACACTGTGCCGGTTTGTCATTTGGCATTCTATAGAATGCCTAGGAAATGTGTGAAATATAAATCGTTTCATACATTGCCGGCTAGTTTTAGGCATTATATACAATGCCGGATTTCAAACTTTGCCGGTAACATATACATTCATGTAGTT